>CM062820.1:532831049-533128659 GCA_031772625.1 Pinus tabuliformis
AGAATGATCCATAAACTCCCATGGATATTCCACTAGACTGTTTGTCACAACATATCTAGTAGATTATTGTTTATTGTGTATGCGTCCAATTATATTTATGTAGAAATTAGAGAAAAATGAAATCAAAACTCACAAAACATGATTTGACACAAAATATAACATAGGAAACCCTTTTTGGGAGAAAACCCAGCTCGAAGGCGAGATCGCTCTACTGTCTTTCCCTGAGTAGAAAATATCCACACGTACAAATAAGGCCTATGGGTCATGGGCTAGTATAGTGCCCAAATCATATCTATGTGCTCTCTCCTTATCCATCTTGGCTAGGCTACTCATCAACAAAATAATTACACTTGAAAATAATGGAACCCATCTTCCTCCTAGTGGCATGATTATAACATGGTCCAATAGCCTACCAATGGTTAGGTTTGACTCCTTCAACCCTTAACCAGAGTTGCAATGTGGTGGCCAAAACAGGAAGGTAAATTTCCAAGTGGCATAACGTTTGCATACATAATCCAATTGAGGTGATTCTTGCATTGTTGGAAAGGTCTCTATGAATAGAATAGGGTAAAATGGCATGGCAATAAATTGGAAAATTTTAACCTCCAAAACATCATTTGATACATAAAAATGCTCATGGAAGGATTCAAACTGTAATTTTCCAAACTGAGTCTCGCTAGTAAAAATGATCCTTTGAGTTGATTCCTCAAATTTTCCCTCTGAAATAATTCAGATGGATGGAAAACAAAATAATTGTCCAATGTATATCATAGGAAACATTGATTTGGTTTAAAAATATGTAGGCCTACTAAACATTTTTTTCTTTTCCCTCCTAGTCTCAAGTGTATGCCAACTTTTGTCATCTCTCAACCAAGATGAGACTCTAGTGGTGGGCTTCGACATGGGTTTTTGGTTTCGTATTCGGTGTTGGGTCTAGTCTTGATTGATGATAGGGTGCTCTTGTGCACTAGAATATTGCATCTAGACTTCGCAATGGTTACATAGAGCTTGTTCAATAAGAAATAAAGGAATCTTTGGGACTTCTATGCCAAGTCATACATATACAAAAAGGAAGGGGAAGGGAAAGGCCTCTACATACCAATTGGATTCACCTAGGTCTCAAAGTATAGGAGAAGAAGAAAAGGCTATGGACGCACAATAATCCTTTAACCAACATGACAACTAGCACACTATTCATATGTTGAATGAACAGGTGGAGTTGGTAAACATGATGTGTTAGCAATACAACCACGTAGCATATTATTAAAGAATTTTAAGATTAAGTCATAAAAATAATATCTTCCAGGTCTAAGGTTACCAAACTTTTTA
This sequence comes from Pinus tabuliformis, assembly GCA_031772625.1. Classification (NCBI taxonomy): domain Eukaryota; kingdom Viridiplantae; phylum Streptophyta; class Pinopsida; order Pinales; family Pinaceae; genus Pinus; species Pinus tabuliformis. The sequence continues at coordinate 532,832,379 of CM062820.1, forward strand.
GGGACATGGAGTTTTATTATTTCACTATAACTTTGGTTATCATTACCATAGATAGCTACGAGTAGATGAAACCTAAGATAATGGATAGATTAATGATAAAATCCAAGCTCAAAATCCTATGCATGGAAAGGTAAACCTATAACTGCTAAAACTAGTGATTTAATTTCAAAGCATTGAGTTCATTTTGATGTGACTTGGAATCTACCTTCGCTTTGATATTGAAGAGGGAATTCAAATGGTTGACAACACTTGAAGTCAATTACTCTTTTTTGGGTTCCCTAGACTCCTTTGGTTCTTCCTGGTCCCCCAATTTCTCTTGGATCAAACATATGTGTTGTAGCCTCCGTCTTCTTTGAGCAACATAAGATTATTGGTTGGGGTTGCCACATGGAGGATCACATTATGGTTTATATGTGTAACTTGCACTATAGTCACACAAACCTCTAATTTTACATATCTTAAGCTTTATCATAAACTAATTCATCAACTATGGATGAGGATTTATGAAATTATTCTTAAATCAATATGATCCCTTGCAAGTTCCCACAAAATACCCAAAGAATCCTACTTCAATACCAATATTAGTTGTAAGTTATCATGATTATTCCACTAGATATTTTGTCACAATATATGTGAAAAAAATGGATTGAAATATGAAATATATACTATCAGGGTTAATTTTTCCTTTGATTTATACTATTTTTTTTCTTATTCATGCAATAGATAAAATGTGAAAAATAGAGAATAATGAAATAAAAACAAATATTAGAAGAAATTTCGACCTAAAACTTCCCATAATTTTTTCGTGAAATATGGAAAGTTCTACTAGTGTGGACATTACATAATGGGCCAAACTATCACTAATAGATATGAGGAACCAATCAACCTCATCGTGATTCCCAAACTTATACTAGAAATTTATCCCATCATTGTTTCCTCCACTTAGCTATCAACATTCGACTAAAATGATCATTTTTATGTCTTCCCTGTACATGATTTAGATCAAGGAGGGAATATGATAATCTATCCTTGCATCTATCCATCGATTTTAGCCCCTAGGTCATGACTTGTTCCACATGATTGAGTGATTACTGTAGTAACATAGCTATTATACTTAGAGGTGGGGCGATCATATTGCCATGCATCAATTATTTTTTGATTATGGAAATTACTAGAGCTAGTTACCTTCTCCATTAGAGACTACTTACAACAAGGAGCTATATTTCCCTACATTTTGAAGTGTAGTAATTTTTCCCCACTCTGAAGTTTCCCTTGTTTGGTAAATAAAAGTAAATTTCACAATATTCATAACATTAAGCTATTAAATATTTGTGTATAAAAAAAAAAAAAAAAGAGTGTTTTTTAAAATAAAGTGATAAATAGATTTTGGGTGTAATTTAATTTGCTATATAATGTCATAAAGTATTATATAAATTCTAAGATCCAAGATTCAAATTCCTTCTATTAACTAACATCTTAAAAAAACAATAAAAAAACACTTAAAAAATATAGTAATAACAATTAAAATCAGCCCATATCACAAGAATATGTGTCAATTCTTCCAAATACAAAGTATGTGTGTCTGTGGGGGGGGGGGGGGGGGGGGGAATTTTAAGTATGAAAATGTGACTTAAATTTTAGAAATCTTGGCGAATTTTACTATTCCCCTATTTGCAAATTATAACTTTTTTGTTGATATCTTTATAAAAACATGAAAATTCCTAATAGTTTTATATACAATCTTTATACAATTTTGGCAATCTTTGAGGTATAATTTTATACTATAAAATTTGGGTGAATCATTTTTAGAAAATAATGGAAATTGGCAAATCATTTTTTTGGAAAAACCATGAAAAATTAGCCCCGTTGCAAATATTATCCCCTAAAATTTTCCATGATATATATGATTATAATTATAATAAATTTAGAAATTTGAAACACATAAATATTACCCATTTTTCATGCAACTTTAAATAAAAATGATCATGTAAATAAAATTTTAAAGTCCACTTCATTCTTATTCCAAATTTACAAAATATTTATTTTATAATATGATTATAATTAAGAAGGTAGATAAAAACGTTACTTCAATACGAAATAAGTTATTTTAGAAGCGAAGAACATAATATTATGACTAATACTAATATTATTAAAAAAAAATTATCAATACAACGTTTTTTTTAGGAAATTGAAAATATATTTCTAAAAAGTAAATATATTACTCGTCACTATATAACCATGAACATATCAAAAAATATTTAAGGTATACTTCTAAAAATAAATGTATTACTCATTACCTTATCACCATAAAACATATCACAAACAATTGTAGGTTTTAACCCCATACATAAATTATCTGCATACGAATTCTAAACACAGAAAATAAGCAATGCGAGAACATAACACATATAGACAGAGATTTTCCCCTGGATCCCAAAACCGGGACTACCAACTTGATTTTTCATTATGTTCCTTTCAATGTTACAATACATATTTAGACATGCCGAAGCATCCAATACCATGGACCAAAAACCATCGTGTCCAATACCATGGACCGAAAACCATCACATCCAAAAAACGTGTGTGAAAATCATGCACAAAACCATAGGTCGGTCCGCCCAACCTAACATAGGGTCCAAAACCAAAAATTTTCCGGGGCACTGCCTCGGACCCCATCAAGTGGGGTTATGGGTGCCTTTCAAACCCCCTGTTAACTATGTGGAAAGAATATAACACAACCCAACAACAATAAAATTGACAATTGCATTATATGTTGCAAAAGAAATGTTTTAAGGCATTAGCATCGGAAACACTAGGATAGAAGAAATAAATAAAAAATTTATGCAATTTTGTTTCTTTACTAGCATTTCTTTTTTATCATATGTTATGTTTCGCAGAGATTCCAACCCGGTCAATATTCCATAATATCTTCGAAATGAAGGTAATGCATAACACCTTAATTTGGAAGGATTTATAAAATTTCTATTCATTAAGATTCAAGAATCATTTGGTTATAGAGTTGATGAAGACATATGAGTGTCATATGTTGCTCTAGATTTAAAAAATGTCATCACACGTCTACTAACCAGTGTGATGCTTCACATTCTATCATGTCATTTAAACTAGCAAAGGACAAACTTGTGACAACAGTCAATAAATTATTTCCGATATATTATTTGCATAGGTGTTGAGGCTCATTGTGTATCAAGTATCATAAAGCATAAATCATTGTATTAGCTTCAATAGTACAAAGGTGTGGGTTCATTACATTGGTGACAAATTTCTCCATTATTTGATCTAGGCAAAGGTAGATGCATATTTCTGGTTGCATATGTCCAGTGTGCAAGCTCTTTTAGCTCCTCAATATGAATGGACTCTTATTTATGTTTAGAACATTAATTGTTGTGTTTCCATGATATATTTTAGAATCTTTGTTTGTAAAATGGTGTCATTTAAAGGGATATTCAAATATTTGGAAGAAATCGTACATTAGAATGTGATAGTTTAGATTTTTTGAACTCAACCACCTACAAAGAATCAAATAACAAAAGGAAACCGTTTTAGTAGAACCTATTGCATCTTTGCATTGCTTGGTTAAAGTAGTTATTTCCTAGACCTCTCTTAGAGTAGAATTATGTTCATTATGATTCTCAAAATAACACTATGAACTTGCAACACATTTAATAGATTTCAGGGGTTTAACCAGTGGGTAGAATCAAGGGAGAATCAAGTGACATTTCAAGCATTTCTTTTTTATCATATGTTATGTTTAAGGGAGATTCCAACCAGGCCAATATTCGAGAATATGTTGAAAATAAAGGTAATGCACAACACCTTGACTCTAAATGATTTATGAAAATGCTTTTCATTAAGATTTAGGTATTGCACCCCATTCCAAATTTTGATTTTGTGATCAAGAGTTTAGAAATTTTAAAGTGGTGTTCTATGTGAACTAAAATACATGTGAGGTCCAACACTATGTATGAGGTTTTTTTTTCAACATTTGTTTGTCCAGAGTAAAGAAGATTTCAAATTTTTTCTGAAGTATGCAAAAGACTAGGTTGTTGCACTTTCCATTAGTCATGCCTCTCTTGAAATAAATATAGAAAACAAGAAGTAAGGCATGTGGACTTCTTTGAGTAACCCAATAGTAGCTAGAACGCGAGCTTATGATTTAGAATATGGAGATCAAAGATCATGAGAATAAATTTTTTTAAGTTTTAATAGTAGAAATCAAGAATTAGATAATTCTAGTTACATCAGGAATCGACAATGAGGAAATTAAATTTATGTTGCACAAGGAACAAAAACGGGGATATACTATTTGAAAGAAAGCATATACAAATAATGGTTCTCCTATCATAAGGAAATTAATATTTATTTTTATTTTCAAAAATGGAAATAATCAATCCCTTTAAGGTACTTTGGAAAGGTACGTGATCTTATGCAACAAATGATCAATGTAGCAGTGATATTTGTATAGGACCTAATGGAAAATTTGAGTGGGTAAGAGGCCAGTGAGTGACAAACACATGGAATATATGCCTGTAAAATGGAACATAGAATCTACCCATTGATTTGAAATTAAGACTTCAATTTTCTTAAGAAAAAATTTAGTACAAGAAAACAAGCAACATCAAAGGCCTAATGCTTTGCCTTTATTTTCTTTGTTATATTGGTCATTTTCAAAGACCAATATGATTTTATTTTGTGTTGGCCTAGTTAAGAATGGATCTTGAGAACTGTGATTGTTATATTACAGATCCTAATAATGTATTTAAATACACTATGTGTAGACATATACTTTCTACAACTTGTGGTTCCACAAATTATATCACACCAAAGTTATACAAATCAAATTCTTCCTCTAATTTTGTCAAAAACTATATGAGAATTACATCATAGGCCTTTCATTATATATGAGAATTACATCATATTGCTATGGCTTGCAGGTAATTCTTAGCCAAAATTATTATGGAGCGGTTGCATACATTTGGTCTTGTGGGGCCATTCTCTTTAAATTACTAGCAAGTTTCTCTCCCTTTGAAGATTCTAATCTTATCGACCAATATGATAAGGTATATTACAGGCTTTAAAAATTCATGGCTAGTCTAACAAATAATTATATCTGGAATGATCTTTGACTTATCTGGGTTCTTTGAGAAGGAGGTATGTTTTCATATGTACACTATTTTTTATTTATTCCTTCATTGAATGTCTCCAATTACTGAAAATATGAAGAGATGACATATTTTAGATAATATACAGTTTCTTTAAAAACTTAAATAACACTTTGTTTACTCAACAAAGTCTTGAGAAAATTTAGGAGGATTTGCCATTATTTATGAGATTTTATTCATTGCAAAATTTTAATCTTGAGCAACTGGCTCAACCTAATTTATTTAATGTCAAAATAATGCAATATGTATCTCACCATGTCATCCTAGTCTATAAATATTCTTATTTCTTAATGTATTCAAACCATTAACCCCAACTTTGGATTCAGAACAATGGTAAAATAAGAAGAGGTTTTATTGCAGACTTTCAGCCTGGGAGACAATAGGAAAAATAGATGATGTTGTTAAGAGTTGGGGATTCTTTGTAGAAAGAGTAAATCCTTGCAAGGTTGGTATATAGTTTATGGATACATTATCCTCCACATTTTTCTACAAAAAGAAGGGCATTGCAATTTTACTCAATTTTTTTTGGATGTTTTTCATTACCTATTTGGAAAATATTCAAAAACCAATGTGGTATAGAGAGCATATATTAGAAAATGTGTTTACATCTATATGCATGTGTATAAATTAGAATATCATGCAAATAAATGTTTGGAGTATTAATAGTAGAAATCAAGAATTAGATAGATAACTCTAGTTTGTAATGTCATTAAAGAGACAAGCATTGGAAACACACTATAAATGGGAGAGGAGATATATTGTTTGATTGAAATGAGAAATTGAACTCAAAGTGTGTTGGGAATATAATGAAGTCATGTAAGAATCGCTAGAGTAAGCAACAACCTTGAACAGGTATGTATGTTCTCACATCAATGCCATATTTAGAAAACTGTGAAGGATTTTTACTTGAATTCATGTTATCTTGGCAAGGAGCACAATAATCCACCTCACAAGTGTAAAAATATATTTCTAGAAAAATCACACAACATCATTCAAGTTAGAACTTGGAAAAATGTAGCATGGGCCTTTCACACTTAAACTTTAAATAATTGTACCAATAGAAAGGACTGATAGGTACCTGCAAATTCTGACACTAGGGCCAAAAGGGAAAGTTATAACCAAGAGAAAACAATATAAAAGAACACATAGGGGAAAAATTGTTTTATAAGCGAGTAATTCACATTTTGAAATGGACGTGATTTTCGTTCCTATGCAATTGCACCAAATGTTGCAAAGGAATCGTCGTAAGTGAGATAGCATAATATGGAACTTGCATTTATAATGAAATTGCGTTTTACATTTCAGATAGGGTTCCACACATCATTAAATAAAATATGTATTGAAAACAATAACACCTCAAAAATTAATCCCCTCTGGACTCTCTTAAATTGTTAGGATAAATATTATTAATGTCCACCACGGATGCCATGTTAATTATGGTGTTTCCATATTTTTCCCTGCACTATTAGAATAATTTTGTCTCTTAACTTTTATAGTCACACTAAGATTATCTGAAGCAAACAAATGAGACCAAACAATCACAAGGAGCTTCCCCTTTAGTGGTACACTTCAAATTATGTCCAAATTCTCTAACAACTAAACTTTTAAAGTTCTTCATAACAATATATTAAGACATATTAATGAACTATTATACCAATTTTTCTATTTCTTTTATTTGAGCTTTAATTAAAAAAAATTTATTAAAAACCAATAATAAATATGACATTAATTCCAAAAACAAATTATCTACTCACCAATAAATTTCTTTAAAAATTGGCTTTATTATTTTTAATAATTTGTTTTTTAGTTTATAATAAAATGTTCACCAAATTTATAAAAATTAACTTATCATAATTTTTATAATCATATTTTTTATATTAGATGATGATTGGAAATTATTTTGTGCAAAAATAATAAAAATAAAAATATTTTAATTAAACAATAACATTAATATAATCACACACTAAACATAATAGGGAAAAGTTTGAAGTCTTATTAAAATAAGTTTTCAAAAATTTATGCCATAAAAAATTAAAAGTTTATTTTGCTCTTATGACCATACTATTATTTTTAATTAAGGGAAGTAACAATCTCAGGTGCTCTTGGGTCAGCGCTCAGCGTCTATTCTATCTTTTTTAACAATATTATATTAACCAAACTTATTCAATTTGATAATTATACCAATTAAAATAATGATATGAACAACACTTATTCAATTATCACCCTTTTTCGCATTAGTTTATGAATTCTACCATCATCACATCTAAAAAATAATACCATAATTATAAATGTGGAAAAAAATGGTTGATCCAAGTTGATGAAAAGAAAAAGGAAAGTTGATGGGAAAAAGGGGAAAAGGCCTACAATGATGAAAATAAAAAATAAACCAGTCATCAATGGTTTCTCAAGCTCTGACCATTCACTCTTCCTCCTAAATTATGAGAGTCACTTCAAGGCACCTCACTTTTCAAATGAGACTGGTTTGGAACTATTCTCATGTGTAGCAGTTTCATTCATCGATTAACATCAATAACGACATTGTTATATTTTCAATAACGACATTGTTATATTTTCGTCTGTGATCTGTTTTATTGTACGGCGTTACCAAACAACGCTGTGCCCCCATGCATGAACTGGCAGCAAAAGTAAACGAGTATTTAGGAGGTATGATCAGTGGTTCCCATTCCACGTTGTTTGAGGAGCTGGTACTCTATTATATTGGTCCAGCTGATGACCACACTATTGATTATCTACTCACCATTCTCAGGGACATCAAAGCTACACACACAAATGGGCCAGTGTTGATCCATGAGGTTATGGAGAAAGGGCGGGGTTACCCATATGCAGAGAGAGAAGCTGACAATCGCCATGGTAAAGCATGCAAATATAATACAACTAATAAGTAAAAGCTTCTAGGGAAATGACTTATGTGAAACTCCATTGTCTCGTGAGGCAAGAAATTATTGAATCTGTCCTTTTCTATTGAGAATACCATGGTCGTTCTGGGCCTAAGTCCTGGAAAAGAGTTCGGGGTTTTCCATCTGAAAGGTGAACTCCAAGCTGAAACTGTGTGTAAGAATGGTCGGTCATGTTAAGCAAACAATGTCAAGAATAAACTTTCACATTATAACCTTAACAAGTCTGGATATAAGCCAGGTAAGTCAAAAAGGACTATGTACAAGAATAAACTTTCACATTATAACCTTGACAAGTCTGGATATAAGCCAGGTAAGGCAAAAAGGACTATGTACAGGATGTGAAAGAGGATAAATTACTTAAAGCCGAATGTAAATGAGAAATCTCGGTAGCCCTAAGATGAATTACCAACTGTTAAAAAAATACTCGATTAAAGTGAACAAGATGAAATGATAATGCTGAGCAATGTGTTGAATGCATCATCTCCAACGCCAACGGTCTTGTCGCTGGGCATTTGTCCATCAGGCTGCGAAACGATGCATGAGACTGGTCAAACCTTAAGAAGCCCCCTGAAAACCCTAAGAAAACCAGCAACCAAACTTAGACAAAACCGTCCAAGAAAATAAAGATCATCTAAATCCCCTCCCAAATAAACCAGAAAACCCTAAAGAAATCAGCCAAAGTCTCCAACAAACGAGCAAAGAGATAACCAACAAAGTTTACACAATGAAAACGATCTACCGAATATATTCACTAAAAGGTTTTATTAAATGAATTTCTGAAATATGGCTTAAATTCATAGTATATTAAACAATATTTTTAATTTAATTACATATTAGAAAATATTTCTAAAAATCACATATAGAAATCTAATACACTTTTCCAATTTCAAAAACCTCTACTTTTATTAGATATTGTATTATCCATTTTTTCATTAATTTTAAACTATATTTTTAGATATAAAAACTCTTTACTTATATATCTTCAATATATTATTTCATTTTTCTCCCTATATCTATCTCGCAATATAAATACAAAATATATATCTATCTCGGATTATAAATACAAAATACAAATGGTATGATATTACTTTCCACTGAATCACCATAACATCCACAAACATTAAAATTATATGTTTACAAGTACATATACTAGTCGAACTAGAATTTACAAAAGTATCGCAGTGATTAAATGATGTCCACTTGCATGCTACAAAGTAATGCTGCAAACGGAGTGAGGAATCCTAAGGGTACCGAAATTACGAGGGTAAAGAAGCGGTACCGTTTATGGAAAGTAGAACCAAATCAATCACATTTTGCCATTGAAAATGTCACAGGGAACTCAAACCGTTACTCGGACAGAAAGCTCTCCCACGTTGAGGTTCACGTTGGTTGTCTCGCATATCAAACCCGGTTCGGTAACAGCCTTGGGGTCTGAATCATGAAATTGAGACCGATCCGTTGAATTAGAAGGTAATTCGCGTTGGAAAGGAAGCAGTCGCGGCATCTTGGGCGGAAGATTGGGCAGTGGAGCTTCAAATTTGAGCGTTTGAAGTACCTGTCTTATTTTGGGTCTTTTCTTACAGTCTGGATGACAGCACCGTAACCCAACCACCAAAAGCTGATTCATTTCTTTTGCAACGAACTCACCGTTTAATTTGTTGTCCGCAGCCTCCAGCAGGCGGTTTTTGCCATATAAATCCCATACCCATTTTGCCAACGGCCAGTAACAACCGCTGGACAACTGGCCCAACCCATATAACGCGGGCTTTCCACAAGCAAGTTCTAGGGCAACGACTCCAAAGCTGAACACATCCGTCTCTGCATTAGCTATACCCGACATAGCACACTCGACTGCAATGTACCCCCGAGTACCGCTCGGCGCAGTGAAAAGCGAAGTATGGCCGTCCTCTAATATGCGAGCCAACCCAAAGTCACCCAGCTTCGCTTGGAACTCTGAGTCCAACATTATGTTGCTGGATTTTATATCTCGATGCACAACTCGCTGTTCAAATTCGTCGTGGAGATACGTGAGTGCCGAAGCCAAATCACAGGCTATTCTATATCTGACCTTCCATTCTTGCGCAGGCGGATGCGGTCCTGTACTTGAGGATCTGAAGAGGTATTTGTCGAGACTTCCATTGGACATGAACTTGTAAACCAGCAGCAATTCGTTGGATTTCTCGTGACACCATCCCAACAATGGAACCAAGCTGCGGTGCCTGAGCTGACCAATAATGGTGACTTCAGACAAATACTCTTTCCTTCCTTGCCTCGATCCCGCGGAGATTCGTTTCACAGCCACCGTTTCCTCACAATCCTTTAACACACCCTTGTAAACACTTCCAAACCCTCCCTCGCCAAGCTTTTGGTCTTCGCTAAAGTTATTGGTGGCCGCCCTGAGATCCTTATATTTATATTCACGAGCACGCCACCCCTGTACGCTTAAATTTATTTCACGGCCAAGAGTTATGCTATTTTCTAACCTGTATGATCTGGTTTTCATCTGCTTGATTACATAGCAGAATAAAACGAGAAGCATGGCTGAGACTGCAACCAAGCAAAAAATGGCGATTATTACATAGAGTTTAATGCCACGATCAGTCCAAGGAGTTTGGATTGAAAATCTCCATGAGATGATACTGTGTAATTGGTGGGAAAGCCCCGTTGAAGCCGAGAAACCAACAAGAACCTTTTCAGGAAGATACTGTGAAAGATCTATTCCGTATGATAAAATCGGGTCCGGGGGTCTGGAACTATCATCGGCGGCCAGAAACACCTGTAACATCTTCTCTGTGCCATTATAGTTAACCCATGCATTACATGTTATATTGCCATTAAGCCGCAGGTCCGAGGGCAACAAGGAGGTCTTCACGGAAGTAATATTGTTGACATCAATTCCAACATGATTATCGTTCGGATCATGGGGATTCGCGGTATGGTACGCTTCGGGTTGTGCATTTTTGTATGTATCGAATTCAACAGCGACTGTCTGTGTAGAGTTTCTGCCGTTGGTGGTCTCATTGAACAGACCCAGCCACATGCCCGAGCCATTAGCGGGAGGCTCAGACCCGAATGGCGCCATGAAAAAAGTAAGCCCATCTGCGGAAGTTGAAATATTGTTGCCATCTTGTAATCTGCTGTTTATAATGAACTGAAACTGAGTTTGAAAGTCGCCAAGCTTTTGAGAACGTTTACTCCGGAGTGTGATTGGATTTTTGTATACAGCCCAACCAATGCTCCAATCAAAATTGTCAGTAACAGTGCTTTTTGTAAGATATAATCTGTTCTCCAATACATTTGCATCCCCTTTAGTGGCAATATCAGCATGATTGCTCTCATTAAAATAGGGGAAGTCGAAGTGCATGTGTGCTTGTGCAAGAAAAACTAAAGAGCTTCTACTAATGAGAATCATTAATAAAAATTTTGAGATTCTGCCCTTAGCCATCACCTACTGATTTGCTTCTTCCTTCTCTGTGATTATTCTTCCTGAATTCGGTCTCTACTGCCTGCAATCGATTTTGCCGCCCGAGTATTCTGGGAAATCGCCCCTCCCTTGCCGAGTAATTTCTTTGAAACCCACTCTGCTGTTCTTGGTCAACGACTTTTACGCCGTCTCTTTTATTTTACCTTTAGAAATAGGTGCGAAATTCTTTGGGTGCGAATGCGGCTCGCTATTCGTTACCCATTTTTTTTTTAAGAACGCAATATAAGATACTTTATGTAATTTTATTTTATTTTGATAAATATTTCATAATTGGATGATAGATAAGTTTAAATTGAATAATTAAATTTTGAAATATTTCCAAAATTTAAAATTATCAAAATAGGATAATTGATTAAAAATAAAATAATTATTTCATATTTTTTATTAAATTTCTAAGTAACACAAATATTTTTGTTGTAACAGTTGTAACACTTTTCAAAATTTTGGCTTGCATCCAATTTTGGAGCCTTGCTTGGGTTTTTCTTTAATGTTGGCAAGCACTCTCACTCATCCCGTGAGCTCTGGTTGAGTCTTTGCACCCTCCTCGCTTGACCGTTCAACGAACATTTTTTTGAATGTAAGTCGCACTGTCATGCTTGCAATCATGGTCTTGCCATGCACAAGGTCTGTTTTCGTGTGTGCAAGTTCCACTATAAAAACATTCGTTGCACTCACACACGAAGTATGCACTGTCGCGTAAGCATCGTCACGGTCGTTCAACGATCAATCGTAAATGTCACGCTTGTCACTAACACCGTGAGTCAGTCATACTGAGTTTATGTTGTCTTGTTGATTCGAGGTGTCTTGTCGTCAAGTCATGTCGAGCGTGTGTTTGCGAGGTCATGCATGCACGAAGTCACTCGTTCACACAATTGGTCATTTTGTTGAAACTCGGCCTTGGATCAACCTCTAACAACCGGACATCCCTTGAGCTGCATTGCATAGTTTCAGCTCTCAGTGATTGTGTACTGCAGCCCAGAATTGCAAAAGAGCTTGAGGCTGCCTCTCAAGCAATCTGCATTGTGCAATCCTAGAATCGACTCAATCAACTGTCACCCAGAACAACGCAAAAGTGTCCCAACAAGCCATTTCAATCTGCGCTGCCTGCAAGCACATCAACAAAACCTCTACCTCGTCATCTAGAGAGTTTGACTAGGCAGTGACCCCGAGACTCAATGCCCTAAAAAATTTCGCTATAGCTGCCAAGCATGCCCGCTACGCTGACTGAAGAAACTATCGAGACATGCTAGACAGAGACCCAATGTCTGTCACTGTCTCTCTCAAAAAGTTACAAAGTTTTTCCAGCCAATCACCCAATCAGTCGACCTGCTGCTCACACGGAAAACTACGCAGATTTCATGAGCAGTTTCCCAACTGCCCAAAATCCCGCTCAGCTTAGAAACTACTCAGGGATGTTCAGCAGGCCAACCTCCTAGCAATTGCGTAGTTTTTTCCAGCAGCAATATCGTAGCACGTTGTCAGCTCCCTAAAAAAGTTGCGAATTTTTTCCAAGCAAGCCTCCTACAGCCCGCTGCCAGCTCCCTGGAGGAATTGCACAATTTTTGTTGCCAATGCCCTCTGCTGCCTGCACTTCTTCCTTCAAGAAATTATGCAAATCTATCCTCCAACCAAGCCAAATCCCGCAAATAGTCACTGTTGATTCGGACTTTTCATCTCTGTCTCTCAGTGACTTCTGTGCAATTTTCACCGACAGTGCCCGGAACCCGCATCCCAACTTGAAATCTTCCTTGCGCAATTTCGTAGCCTCATCCTCTCTCCTGATCACTTGCATCCAAAAGAAAATGACAATGCATCATGGTAGACTAGCAGATTTATGGATTTGATATCGTCTTGTCTTGAGTGATTAGAGATACAGGTACATGGATAAGACATGACGCAACGGCGAACGGGATGTACAAGGAGAGTGCATGCAAGGATATTTGTTCGCGAACGGACAAATGAAGAATGCATGTGAGGAGATTTTTTCACAAATAGACGAACATGCGAAGCATGCCAAAGTACAAGCGAAGGAGCAACGTGCACATGCCACATTAAGAGAACACCAAGACCATCGAAGACTCTGCACACCTTTCCATGCAGAGGAGAAATTATGATACACCAAGAGCACATCCATCACTCAGCAACACTGCAGCTCGACATGGACACCAGTAGTAGCATGAACATACTAGCACTATCGTGTTGTGTCGTGTCATGAGTCATCTCAGCTACATCATTAATGTGGGCCATACTGTTGTAAATCAATGTAATGTAACATTGAAGTCCAAGAGATCCACGTGTAATATGAAGAGTCATGTAAAGTTGAAGAGTCAAATAAGTCAAATAGTCATGACAGAAGTCGAACAGTCACAAGGGCCAGTTTTACTCTTGCCTATAAATACCCCTCATTTGGACATGAAAAATACTTTTTCACCTTGGCTCCTCCCACATAGCCTTGAGAATCTCTAGTCTATTCTTTGAGGAGAGAGCAGTGACTCCAACACCCTGCTTACGAGGTTAGTGATGTATGGTGTACTGATGTGCCTTGGAACTTTCACTTAATTTAGAAGCCCGATAACAGGCCAACATGTTTTCACACATGTATTTTAATTGTTTGTAAGACTAGTCTTTGAACACTTGTAATGCATGTTGCTTTAACCTATGTTAAAACAATTGAACTATTTCGGTTGTTCTAATACATATTTTATAAAAATGTGTTGTATAATTTGTTAATGTTGTCTTTCCCATGTGGACTACCTCGCCGAACACTAGACATAACCTTTCCCATAAACTTGTTATAACGATTATCACATTCGCGCGGACTACTCCATTGAGTGTTATACGTGTTATCCCTTCATTGTATGTTTGTGACTACCGCATCTGTGTGGACTACTTTGTTGGAATTTGCGTATGTCATGTTGTGTTGTGTGTCTCTGACAAAGTTGGGACTCTTCCCTTTCGAATAGAGACTCACTTCCACCCTCTCCCTTTGTGGCGAAAGAACCTTGACACAACTAACACTAGCACTCACAAGGCACGCGAACCTCATTGTTTGAAGACAAAGTAGACCACTCTCATGTGCTGACAAGCAAGAGCTAAGGCAAACCTTTAAGATAATGACAACTGGGCCATCATAACGGATGGGACTCCTACACCAAATGGTGTGAGGTCTAGTTGGGACTTCATACCAGGGAGATCCCGTGAATGTTGGTGGGTCCAGCACCATCAACATTTCTGGTGCTAGAAGGAGGGCCGTCAGTTGTTTATTGTTTAATGTACTCTCACCCCTACCCATCAATCATATGTTCAAGGAAATATCTCGCACTCCCTCTCACCTACGCGTGACTTTGAATTTGGTTACTCCTCACCTCCCCGACGTGAGCACAAAATTCGTATCAGCAACTCCACTCTGTCCATCCCATCACCCATTAGTTCGCGAAAGCAATCAGACTGATCCTAGGAATACAACATCTTCCATACCCATCAAGAAAGACAAAAACCACTCCCATAGGGTTTGTTGTATCATGAGTGGAAGAAGCAGTTCTTGCCACACTCGAAGGTCTGGTAGAAGTTGTTGAGAACGAAGAGGAACCTCTGATCTTTCAACCGGGAGAACTAGACACTCTCATGATCTTCAGCTCAGATTCTGGTATAGGAGGTGGAGGGGAAGGCAGCGAAGGAGGCGGGGGCGGAGACAAACCAACAAAATCAGAGCTGGAATCGTCGGATTCTGAAGAAGAGTAGGGGGGCGAAGAAGAATAAGACATGGCTGACCAAAACTTTAAATGGATGACTCAGAGACAATTGGCTCTCCCAGGTGATTTGCAAAAGATGCCAAAGCAGTAGGAGAGAATGCTCACAAAGTTTGACCCTGACAGCACAATGAAGGCAAAAGATCACTTGGACAACTTCGACTTATAGTTGCAGACACTCGAGGTATAGTACAACGATGTTTCATGTAGATTGTTTTCCTGTACCTTGGATGGTCACATAGCTGTATGGTATCACAACCTTATTGTCAACTCCATCCATAACTGGGCTACGTTCAAACACATGTTTCTGGAAAATTTTGTTGATCACAAGACCCCAGCCATGTTGCTAAAAAAATTGGGAAGCCTGAAGATGGAGGGGAAAGAAAAGGTAAAAGATTTCAATCAGAATTTTCTGCACATATTGAATAAGTTTGCAGCAGACGTGAAGTCTCATGACTCCATCACTATCAACTACTACACATCCGCATGGCCAACTAGCATTGCACAGTTCATCAAGCAAGCTGCGAAACCAACATTATTAGAAAACTGCGAAGAGGCAATCACTATAGAGAAGGACCTGTGCGTGATTGGAGTCATCAAGGATGATGAACCAATGCAGGAATCCAGAGATGCGAAAAGGAAACCCCAGGCTATGGCGAGCAAGGGTAAATACAAGGAAACAAGTGATATTGAAACCCTTACTCATCTTGTCAAGATCTTGACAAAAGAAGTGTCTAGGTTCAAACAACGAACAATTGACACGTCTGTGAGTAGTCATCCACCCATACAAAGACAAGGAATCATGTCATCAGGTAGCAATCGCTTCCTGACTAAAACTACGCAAAGCTTCAACTTAGTGTTCTAGGTTGAACACTGCGCGAACAATGAATTTTGCTCATTTAATGAAGATAAGTACCCAGAAGGGTCTTGTTTAGACTGGAAATGAGTTGCAAGCTCTATATGCGACCACATGCCAAACATGATGAGAAGTACACAGGGACATCCGTGAGACACGGATGATGACGAAGATGTTGCACCTGATGAGACCTCAAGCGCTGGGCAGGTGATTAACATGTATCAGTGCTCACAACAAGCATAAAAGACAAACACCTAGAAGCAGCCCCAAAAGGAAAATGATTGTTACAATCCCAAAAGTCAAGGACCTCCCCCCCCTACAATTGGGGAGATAAAAAAGGCTTGAACTGTTGAGGAAGGTTGATCCACCAACCGTCCAAAAGAATAAAACATAAAGAAATCCTGGGAAGAGAGCGATGGAGAAGAGTATGTCCATGAGCAACAAACTACAGAACACTCCACCGAACAACACTAGCACCAGTCTCACCCCAGAAATCTCAGTGAGTCTACCCACTCTGGATTACGAAATTGAGGTAGACATCAAGAAAACTCACACAAACATCAGTTTGTTTGAGTTAGCTAAGATTCAGAGTCAGCGTGACATTCTGCTGTGCGCACTGGGGTAGACATCTACAGACAGCGCAACCTCTACCAACAAGGGAGCAAGCACACCTCCCGAATCACTCTCAACTATGCTAAACACATTTTGGATGGAAGAAGAAAACTTTGTTTGCCCTCCATTCATGCTTTCATTTGAAATCTTTAACTGTAATGTCCACAACTGTTTGGTTGATTCTAGCACAACAACGAACATCATGCCACTGTCCATTGCCAAAAAGATCAATGCACACTGGAGCAAGACATCCGCACAGATCATCCAACTCGATTAGACATTTATACCATCCATTGGTGAACTTTGGGATGTGATCATCTGACTATCTCATGACAACAGAGTTCACCAGTGCATAAACATTGTTATTGTGGACATACCAGAAGTGTATGGCTTACTACTCAACAGAGACTAGTCTAGCAAGCTGAATGGATGCTTTGCTACAGACTGATCACACATGTGGCTTTCGTATAAGGGAAAAAATAGTCAAATTCGCTTGTTATCCGAGAGATACATGAGGCACAATGTCACTCCCATCAATGGAGAGAACGAATCGTTGGCCTTCGCAGAGCTCATGTTCAGAAATTGCCTCTTGGAAACAATGTTGGGGTGTTATCTCGCATAGCAAGATCTGACCTCACCAAACATGCAATTGGTCTCCTTCCTTGCCTAACTGATGGAAATGAAACCTATACATTTCATTGTAACATTAGTAGCAGTAGCAGTAGCACAAGCATGTCGAATGGTCTCTGTACAAATGAGTTGTGGAGCATGTACTTCGACAAATCAAAGACACAAGATGGTTCTAGAGCCGAGTGTGTCTTGATTGACCCAAAAAACATGAAACATTTGATTTCAAGCCACTTGGAGTTTGAGTGCACAAACAACATTGTTGAATACGAAGCACTCATGTTGGGCTTGAAAAAATCCATTAGCTTTGATGTGGTCATGCTCAAAGTGGTAGGTGATTTGGAAATAGTGGTACGATAGGTACTTAATGCAATACACTATTTATGACCTCATCTCAAAAGTTACCAGCAAGATGTATGGTGACTGATCTCTAACTTCTAAGTATTTAATATCACTATTGTACCAAGAACACGTAATGCAGCTGCCAATGGTTTAACAAACATAGCTTCTAGAATGTCACTTCTTAGGGATAGATTTACTGTTGAAATTTTGTATAGGCCTTCTATTACGGATAACATACTAATTTACGTGTGTTTGACGATGATAAACAAACACTGCATTTCATGGCCAATGCTTATATCTTCAAAGATGCAGCGATTGACGAAGACGAGCATGAGCAGTCTCTGTAAGTTGGCGTTGATGACTAGAAAGGAAACCTCATCCCCAAGGGTGTGGTATCTTTGGAAAATCTCTGTGACTTTCAAGACCGCTTTCATGGGCCAAGGTACAACAAAACACACAACTCTACCATGATGCATGAAATGATGAACTTGAGAAGAAAACAATATTCGAAGTTTGTCAATCTCGGTATGTGTTGCACGCGGCAGGAACAGTAAGCCTTTGTCCTCTTGTTCAAATAGTATCAGGATGTGTTCGCGTGGACGTATGATGATTTGAAAACTTACGACACGCGAAAAATCCAACATATCATTCCAATCAAAGAAGGGGTCAAGCCATATTAGCAGAGGCTGAGGAAAGTACATCCATCACTTGAACCCCTCATACAAAAAGAGTTAACCAAGTCCTTGGATGCATGGATCATATATAGAGTTCATCATTCCACATGGATTTCAAACCTTGTTCCTGTATGTAAGAAGTCGAGGGAAATCCTCTTGTGTGTTAATTTCCGGAACTTGAACTGCACCTCGAATAAAGACAATTACCCGTGCCATCTATGGAGCACATTTTGCACACAGTGTCTGGGGCACAAATGTTTCATTACTTGACCAGCTTTCAGGATATAATCAGGTCCTGGTAGTGGAACCTGATTGACTCAAAACTACCTTCCGTACCAAGTGGGGTACGTTCACATACAGACGAATGTTGTTTGCGCTGGTGAATGCAGGCACAACCTTTCAACACACCATGGAAATTTCCTTCCGCAGACTCATCGGACAAAGCATACTGCTGTATCTCGATGATGTCATTGTGTTTTTGAGAAAACGGGAAGACCACATACGCCATCTAAGAAAAATTTTGAACGATGCCGGAAATATGGGATTTCCTTGAATCCCAAAAAGACCATATTTGTGGTGTTTGAGGGGAACCTCCTTGGGCACATCGTTTATAGAAGCAAGATCAAGGTTGATCCGAACTGCATCTAGACTATTACATAGATCCCTCACCCAGCCAATAAGAAATCAATACAGTTATTCTTGGGTAAGATAAACTTCCTCCGAAAGTTCGTCTCAGACTATGCGCAGATAGTAAAACCAATGCAAGACATGATCATGAAGGATGCAGTCTACAACTAGGGCAAGAGGGAAAAGTATGCATTCACCTGTATCAAGTAAGCTATTATAGAAGCTCCGGCACTCTATACCTCACATTCCAACAAAGACTTCCTGCTATACACCTTCACCTCCGACAACTCGCTTGCTGCAGTATTCACTCAGAAGGATGAATTGAACGATGAACGTCCCATCTCCTTCATGAGCACAAACATGTAGGGACCTGAACTCAAATACCCTATCGTTAATAAACAAGAATATGAGTATACAAGGCGGTGAAACACCTCAAACCCTATTTGCTGAAGAACCATTGCATAGTGTATGTGCCTCACCCAGTAGTCCTGTCACTGTTCATATGGCAAGAGCTGGGTGAGCGACATGCAAAATGGATGAAAAGCTTGCAAGATAATTCACATCAAGATAATTCACACTATCGAGGGTCATGGTCTCTGCAAACTCGCAACTGAGGTATTACACGCACAAGAGGAAGAAGATGAGCTCGTCAGTTGGGAGTAGGAAATCAAAATGTATGATGTAGTGGGAGCACCACCCTCTACTAACAAAAACTCTTAGTACGTAGATGTGTGTCAGTACTTTGTGCATGGCACCATACCCTCTCACCTCTCCATGTGACATAAGACGGCATTGCGTCTAAAAGCTTTAGCCTATTAGTTGGTGCATGGGGTGCTTTACAAAAAGCACAGTAACATAATCTTGCTTAGGTGCTTAGAGGCACATGAATCAGAAAAGGTTTTGCAAGATTTGCATGACAGACCAGCTGGGGGCCACTTCGTGGGAAATACCACCGCACACAAAGTTATACGAGCTGGTTTCTACCTACCCACATTACTGAAGGATGCACACTCCTATGCCCACAAGTGCCCAGTCTGTCAGCGATGCGTCGGAAGAACACGAATGTCAGCAGCCCCACTGCACCCTATTGCAGTGATTGAACCGTTCCAACAGTGGCACCTGGACATCATCAGGAAATTTTACCACATTTGTCAAAACAACACTGCTACATTTTGAATGTACTAATTGCTTCACATGGTGGACAGAAGCATTTCCACTCAAGCAAGTGAATGACTAGAAATTCATCAGCTTCCTCCAACAGAATATCATCTCACACTTTGGTGTCCCGGTATCACTTGTGTTTGAAAATGCAACTTACTTTTCATCTTTGAAGCTTTATGATTTTGCATTGTAACATGGTATTGTGCTGAAACACTCATCTAACTACTACCCATAGGGAAATGGTCTCACAAAATCCATGAACATAAACCTTATCCACATAATTAGAAAGATCATTTACTCTGAGCAACATAATTGGCACTCTGCCTTGACGAATGCCTTATGGCTGACTGCATCACACCCAAACCCTCTCTGAATACCTCGCCATACTACAAGGCCCATGGGAAAGAAGCCATCCTACCACCAACATCTACTTGCCCGCACTTCAGTTGTCTCAAGAATCCCAAGGCAAGCCTTTTCTGCTAGTTCAACGTAGGATGGATACAGTTCACAAATTGCAGGAAGAAAGGATGAAAGCAAAAGAAAAATTTACACTCCACCAGAACGATATCAAGAGATGGTTCGGCAATAAGTTTGCACCGAATGCTAACTTCGTTGTTGGTGACTTAGTCTTGAAATGAGATAAATCCCATGAAGAAAAAGGCAAGCATACGAAGTTCCAGTCCTTGTGGATTGGTCTGTACACTGTACATGAGAAGCTTCTCTTACACACATACCATCTGCATTCACTTGACAGGAAGATTAACAATCTTCCTGTCAACAGTCAAGATCTCAAGCATTATTTTCAGTAAGTCGGGGCTGTGCCCCGTGCTATGTACATAGTCTGTTTACTGCTTATTGTTTTTCTTTTTCCGTTTTCTTACTATTTCTATTCCATTTTCTTTTTTTTGTTTAATATCCCACTATTTTTTGTTTTTGTAAATAAGTGTTGCGCTTTACTGAGTTCTGGATTTTGAATGAGTATGTGGATGAGATCTAAAGAGCCTTGTGACCCTGCATCACTTGGCCTATCCCACGTCTGTCTTCTTTGTGCTTGGTTGTAAACTTCGACCGATGAAGTATTGATGAAAAATACGAGCCATATGCAAGGGAGGATTGGGTCCAACCATGAACCTATGTCCACACTGGGAAACCCCATGCCCGTACTCAGCTTTTTTCTCTGTGTGTTCAAGCTCATCCAACTACTAGAAATGGAGAAGGGGAAATCTAAATGAGAAAAACTATGTTATAGGTATTACATGCTTCTTTGAAAGAAAAACCTCTTCTTCTCTCAATAAGTCGGGATCCCTCTTTTTCCCTAAAAATAAATAACTGACTGTGCATAGTCCTCTTAAAAAATATATAAAGGCAAAGAAGGTAGAGGCTTCCTGCGCAGAGAGGTGAAGCATGCAACTCCACCAAGGTATTGACTAGGCTCACTCACAGTGCATTAATACATGTGTTCCTAAGTGACTCCGTCGGGGTACTGTCCAGGCCTGTTGGTAGTGGAGCAACTCCAGAGATGAAAACTTATACTCTGAAAATTTTTAATTTGCAAGCCATACTACCCTTCCCAATTTCGAAACACTGTGATCAAGCTTAAACTTGTTATTGTGTTTGACTGAGTTGGTGAAAGGTGAACCATGCTTTTCCATGGCGTAAGTGGGGAAGCTGAAGTAACCAACACATCAATTCAATACTCCCTGAAAGACCAAGGCCCTGTGCTATCAATGGACCAAAACAAAGAATCTAGAGTTCAACCAGTGTGTTGCCAAGTGTTGTAGCAACTGCAACACCCTCAAAAATTTTGGCCCACATCCAATTTCGAAGCCTTCCTTGGGTTTTTCCTTGATGTTGGCAAGCACTTGGGCTCATCCTGTGAGCTCGTGTTGAGTCTCTGCACCCTCCTTTATTAATCATTCAACGAACATATTTTTGCATGGTGGTCACAATGTCATGCTTGTAGTCATGTTCTAGCCATGCACAAGGTCTGCCTTAGTGTGTACAAGTTGTGTCTTTTATGTAAACATCCATCTCACTCACAAACAAAGTTTTATGCACTGTCATGCAAGTGTCATCATGGTCGTTCAATGATCTATCACAAGTGCCACGGGTTTCGCTCACACCGTCGTTCAGTCACACTGAGTGTATGTCATCTTGTTGTTTTGACGTGTCTTATCGTCAAGTCATGTTGAGTGTGTGTTCGAAGGTCATGCATGCACGAAGTCACTCATTCACACAGTTGGTCATTTTGTTGAAAATATGTCAACTGGACCAACCTCCAATAGTCAAACATCTGTTAAGCAACTTTGCATAGTTTTAGCTCTCAGTGATTGTGTACAATTGCCCAAAATTGTGTAGATCTTGAGGTTGCCTCCCATGCAATTTGCACTGCGAAATCCTGGAATCGACTCGACCGACTATCACCCAGAACAACATATAAGTGTCCCAACAAGCCATTTCAATATGTACTACCCGCAAGCACATCAACCAACCTGTAGCTGGTCAACCAGAGAGTTTGATCAGGTGATGACCCCGTGACTCACTCCCTTAAAAATTTTCGCAAAAGTTGCCAAGCGTGCCCGCTCCACTGACTGAAGAAACTATTGAGACATGTTAGGCAGACACCCAGTGTCTGCCGCTGTCTCCCTCAAAAAATTGTTTGGCTTTTCCATCCAGTCACCTAGTCAGCCAAACTACTGCTCACCTAGAAAACTACATAGATTTCATGAGCAGTTACCCAGTTGCCTAGCATCTTGCTCAGCTCAAAAACTATGCAAGGATGTTCAACGAGCCAACGTATGAGAAATTGCACATTTTTTTCCAACAGCACTCCTGCAACTCGCTTCTAGCCCCCTAAAAAAATTGCACATTTTTTCCAAGCAAGCCTCCTGTAGCCCTTTGCGAGCTCCCCAGATGAATTGTGTAGTTTTTGCTGCCAACCCCCTCTGCTGCCTGTACTGCTTCCCTGAAGAAATTTCACATATCTACCCTCCAGCCGAGCCAAATCTTGCGAACAGTCACTACTGATCCTAATTTTCCATCTCAGTCTCTTAGTGACTTATACATAATTTTCACCGGCAGTACCAAAAGCTCGCATCCCAGCTTCAAATATGCCTTGCGCAATTTCATATCCTCATCCTCTCTCCCGGTCAATTGCATCTGAAAGAAAATTGCAATACATCATGGTAGACTAGGAGATTTATGGATTTGATGTCATCTCATAATGAGTGATTGCAGATACAAGTAAATTGATAAGACATGATGCGACGATGAACGATATGTACAAGGAGAGCACATGGAAGGAGATTTGTTTGTGAACGAACAAATGAAGAATGCATGTGAGGATATTTTTTCACAAACGGACGAACATGTGAAGCATGCCAAAGGACAAGCGAAGGAGCGACGTGCACATGCGACATCAAGCGAACACCAAGGCCATCAAAGATTCCGTACACCTTGTCATGCGGAGGTGAAGCTATGATACACCAAGAGAACATCCATCACTCAACAACACTGCAGCTCAACATGGACACCACCAGTAGCATGAACATACTAGCACTATCGTGTCGAGTCGTGTCATGAGTCATCTTGGCCACATCACTACTATGGGCCATACTGTTGTAAATCAATGTAATGTAATGTGGAAGTCCAAGAGACCCACATGTAATATGAAGAGTCATGTAAAGTTGAAGAGTCAAATAAGTCAAATAGTCATGAGGGAAGTCAAACAGTCACAAGGGCCATTTTTACCCTTGGCTATAAATACCCCTCATTTGTACATGCAAAATACTTTTTCACCTTGGCTCCTCCCACATAGCCTTGAGAGTCTGTAGTATTTTCTTTAAGGAGAGAGCAATGGCTCCAATGCCCCACTTACAGGGTTAGTGATGTTGGTGTTCCGATGTGTCTTGGAACTTTCCCTTAATTCAGAAGCCTGATAATAGACTAGAACATTTTCACACATGTATTGCAATTGTTTGTAAGACTAATATTTGAACAATTGTAATGCATGTTACTTTAACCTATGTTAAAATAGTTGAACTATTTCATTTTTTCTAATACATGTGTTTATGAAAATATGTTGTATAAGTTGTTAACGTTGTCATTCCCCTATGGGCTGCCTTGCCGGACACTAGATAGAACCTTTCCCATAAACTTGTTATAACGACTGTCGCACTCATGCGAACTACTCCATTGAGTGTTGTACGTGTTATCCCTTCATTGTGTGTTTGTGACTGCCTGATCTGTGTGGACTACTCCACCGGATGTTGTGCATGTCCTGTTGTGTTGTGTGTCTCGAACATAGTTGGGACTCTTCCCTTTCAAATAGAGACTCACTTCCACCCTCTCCCTTTGCGGTCATAGAACCTTGACACAAGTAACACTAGAACTCACAAGGCACGTGAACCTCATTGTTTGAAGACAAAGAAAACCACTCTCATGTGCTAACAAGCAAGAGCTAAGGCAAGCCTTTAAGATAATGGAAACCGGGCCATCATACCGGATGGGACTCCTACACCAAACTGTGTGAGGTCTAGTTGGGACTTCATACCGGGGAGATCCCTTGAATGTTGGAAGGTCCAACACCATCAACAACTTCACATTTTTTTATTAAATTCAAGAGTCACATAACTACATCTTTTCTAATTCAACATTTGTAATGTAGCTGCCTTGGATATGGTTTAATTCTTATATCCATTTAAATTTGAAGGGAGTGATTAACGATAAGAATTGGATGTGAGAGTTAAAACCTGTTTCATTGAGATGTATCACTTTCTTAAATTAATATATAATCTTTTACCCAAGTATGAATTAATTTATTTAATCTTTTTACTCAAGTATGAATTAATTTATGGCTTAAAGAGAGGTATATTCATAGTGGTTGAATTGTGTTATAATTTGTTACTAAAGAAATCAGATAAAATTAGATATAGGGTTGAAGTGTGTTATAATTTTTTATTAAAGAAATCAAATATAGAACTTTAATTTCTTTAAAATATAAAAAGATAAGAGAATGATCAAAATTCAAATAAACAAAACATATATTATAATTGTTAAGTCATTAGGGCCATTCCCAATTAGAAACTATTAAATTGAAACATAAAATAATTAAAGTCAAAGAAATAGAAAGATATTCAAGATAATTTATTCAAGTTAGTTAGTGCTATGTAGGGAGAAGCTAGTATCAAGGGATATGCCTATATGTTTATGTGATTTTCTAGTATGGAAGTCCATTTCTATCATATGTTGCTAAATTTGACTCAGAGTCAAGATAATATATTCCTTGATTTCATTCATGTCAACAAATACCCTTCCTAGGAGGAACTTAACATGATAGTTTATGTCCACTATATACATGTATTGATTATAACGACCTCTATTGTACCCTCTAAGAGGAACATAGTTTTTCCACTTTCACGAGAACCTCTATGTTTGTGAGGGTTCATCTCTCACTATCTAGTTCCCTTTACACTTATGTAATTTCCTCTTTAATCAACCAGGGAGTTAAATATCTATATCTCCTAGTCGAAATTTATCTCATATCTAAGCTTTGGAGAGGCCTCATTATTCATAATATGCAATGCCCCTACTCACTCTAGCTTACTGTCTAGGCATGATGAGAATCTAGAAGAAGAAAATCACTACGAGGAGAGGAGATGACCCCCATAACAAAATATAGTTCGGAGAGTTTATGCCAAAAACTAGACTAAAGCAAGAGAAGTGCCAAGCATCGAATGCCATAGAAGTGGTGGATATTTAGCTCTACCCTAGAATCCAACTCACTCTAAGAGGAGCACGAGCGACATGATTTTTTGAGCTAATGTTGATGGCATCGTCTTAAACAAAGAAGATTTAAAACTAAAAACAAAGAAAAGGAAAAACATTGCATACCAAGGCCACCCTAATCAATCAAGCCATGGAGGTAGCTTGCCCAGAAGGCCATGAATGGCTTAAGGCATCTTGCTTAGAAGGCCACAAACGGCTCAAGGTGCTTGCTAATCCAAAGGATAAGGAAACTTCCTCCAATTCCAAAGACATGCAGCTATAAGAGCATAAAGGTGTTGAGAGAGGACACAACCCACAATGAGGGATAAGGAAACATCCTAGCTAGGGAGGTTTTTCCTGCCTACACTAGCGAGAGGCTTTCCACTATTTCTAATTAGAACTCCATTAAACTGGGAATCTAAAATGAGGGGGCTAAATTCTTATATTTCGTAAGCAAGAGTGAGAGAGATAATAGAAGTTCTAGGAGTGAGAAGCCTCTCCTACCTTTAGTGATATAGTCGTTCTGCACCATGAACTAGACAAAATGAAGTGGTTCCCTCCTCATAACCAGTATCCAGGAATAAAATCCCATTGAATGTAGGTTAATGAATTCAAAATGAGTGAAAAGGAAATGGTTCCTTGGCCCACCCATGAGAATAGTACGATCAACCTTGAAATCCTATCGGGAACCTGTTTGAGTTTCCTATCCATCGGTTGACCTAATACTTATAATGAATGCCAAACAAACACACTAATTAGTAGATTGAGGTGACTTTCCATGTATACTACATTGCTTAATTATGAAAATTATGAAGTGGTATTGCTACATGCACACCTCTTCCAAGATATATAAAAAATAATCCTTAACACATCATTGATTTGAATTTCAAGAAAAAAATTGAGTATAAAATCCAAATTTGAAGATCTAAAACTTTGCAATGTGACTGACCACTTTCTTAAGATAACTTATTATCTTGGTGTACAAGTGATTTCTATAGAAAAATGTGCGATAAAGAGGTGAAATGTCCTTTCAGGTGAATACTTTACCCATCCTCAATGACAAGAAGCAACAAACTTAGGTGAAGAGTAGGAAATATAACCAATAAATAAACAAGGAGGATGTTGGGAGTGTTGGGTTGTGTTGTATTCTTTCCACGACTAGCCCATGTAGTTAACCAAGGGATTAGAGGGGGGGTGGAGCCCCCCCTTTGTTGCGCTGATTGTGCAGCGGGGGGGTCATAGGGGGGTTTGAGTGGGGTGGGTAGCCCCCCTTTACAGGGTCTGAGGCAGCGCCCGAGGGAAATTTTTTTTGGACCCTATATTATGTTGGACGGACCTCCTATGGTTTTGTGCATGATTTTCGCACATGGTTTTGGATGCGATGGTTTTCGGTCCATGGTTTTGGACACGATGGTTTTCGGTCCATGGTATTGGATGCTTCGATATGTATAAATATGTAGTTTAAAATTGAAAGGAACATAATGAAAAATTACGCTGGTAGTCCTGGTTTTGGGATCTAGGGGAAATCTCTGTGTATATGTGTTTTATGTGTTATGATCTCACATTTTTTATTTTCTGTGTTTTAGAATTCCTATGCAGGTAATTTCTGTACGAGGTTAAAACCTACATTTGGTATCAGAGCGTTTTTGGCTTCAGGGGGATGCCTTTGTTGCTAAGGGGTTTCACTCGGTCCTGTGGTAGACCTTGTTCAGTAAGAGATTTACAGGATCGATTCTGGTGGTGAAAGATGATGGTGAGCAGTGGAAAGATAGAGATCGAGAAATTTAATGGTCAGAGTTTTGAGTTATGGAAACTCAAGATGGAGGATCTATTGGTGGATAAATATCAGTGGATCACAGTAGATTCAGGTACTAAACCAATGGGAGTGTCCGATGAAGAAGGGAAGAAGTTGGATCGAAAGGCAAAGAGCATAATACGATTATGTGTCTCAGATTCAGTATTGCTATAGTGAAGGCTTTGTGGGATAAGTTAGGGAATTTGTACCAATCTAAGTCTTTGGTGAATAAATTGTTCATACGAAAAAATCTATATAACCTGAGGATGAAAGATAGAGACTCAGTGACAGAGCATCTAAATGCATTTAATACTGTGGTAAGTCAATTATTATCTGTTGATATTAAAATTTCAGATGAAGATAAGTGCATCAGTTTGTTGTGTTCTCTACCAAATTCGTGGGATAGTTTGGTTATTGCAATAGGTAGCAATGCAACTGCCTTACAGTTTGATGAAATATTCTCATCCTTGCTGATGAAGGAGATGAGACGGAAAAATACGGAGAGCCAGAATGGTGATGCCTTGTCTGTACGGGAAGGGTCCCAGAACAAAAACAAAAATAAGCCATCGAGTGGGAGATATAAATCTAGAGGGAGATCTAAATCTCTAGGAAAACCTGTAAAGATAATTTGCTAGAAATGTGGAAAGAAATGGCAATACAAAAGGGACTGTAAATCTAAAGCTCCGAACAAAGGAAAGGGATCTGATGATGCTCTTTTTGCAGAGGCGAAAACCACCTCAGATGAAGGTGGGGATGTGTACTTGGCTTCTTCAAGTACACATGTAGATCATGAGGCATGGTTGATTGAATCAGGTGCATCCTTTCACTTCAGTTCCCATAGAGAGTGGTTCTGCGAGTATGAGAAATACGATGGCGGTGATGTCTTCTTAGGGGATGATATGAAGGCTAGAATCGTTGGTTGTGGAAAAGTAAATTTGAAGTTGCAAGGTGGAAGGGTTAGAACACTTCCGGGTGTTCTGCATATTTCTGCATTGTCCAGAAATCTGATTTCTGTAAGCAAGCTAGATGATGCAGGTGTAAAAACAATGTTCGAGAAGGATACCTGCAAGATGGTTCGAGGAGCATTGGTATTGATGCGTGGAGTTTGGATTGGATCTTTGTACAAGCTGTGAGGTAGCACTGTTGTTGATGGGTGCAACAATTCTATGGTTCCTGAAAGTGGAGCAGAAAATCTAGTGATCTCTGGAGAAAATACCATGCTATGGCATCAAAGGCTTGGACATATTGGAGAGAAGGGCCTTCGAATACTTCATGGTAAAGGTATGGTAGAAGGTATGACTAATATCTCTCTAGATTTTGATTTCTGTGAAAATTGTGTATATGGGAAGTAGAATCGGGTGAGTTTCCCCTCTGGTGGTAAGAGGGAAACAAAATATTAGAGCTTGTGCACAATGATGTGTTTGGACCTGTGAAGGTTCCATCATTGGGTAAGTCTGTGTACTATGTATAATTTATATATGACTTTTCAAGGAATACATGGATATATTTCCTTAAGAATAAATCTGAAGTCTTTGACAGGTTTAAAGAATTTAAGGCTCTGGTGGAAAACCAGACAGAGAAGAAGATAAAGGTGCTGAGGTCAGATAACGGTGGAGAGTTTTGTAGCAAGGAATTTGAAGAATTATATAAGAATTGTGGTATAGCATGAAAAATACTCCTACTCTAACCCTATCATCTCCTCGATGTCACTCAAGCATGAGTGGTTAGGTCCTCAAGGTTCCTTGCAAATCAAGAAAATACCCTTCCTCCTCATCTCATTGTTTCTACATGGTTGGTCACAATCAATCCTCCGAAACTCCTCTTGGGTCATTTGTCTCCTGAAATTTTTTAAATTTTTCTTAACCAACTTTTCAGTTAGTTTGTAAGCAACAAGTGAGACAGTCTGTTCCTTCCTCCAAATAGCTAATAACCTATACTGCAACATCCTGCACATGTCATCATCGTTACCCATGACTCCAGCCACAATTTCTAGGATCTTGAGCCTCTTCTCAATGGAAAGACCCAAGATGTTATGTAGATCCTGAAGATTATCTTCTATTAGTTGGAAAAGCTTTCTCGTAATTTCATCATTATAGGGAACCATAGGTGAAGTTATTCTAATAATCTCACTGAGACATGAGGCTACTATAAGCCTGAACCGTTCACAAGGGTGCTCCAAGAAGCTTTGACCGAATCAAAGCAAGCATTGTTTGTTTGAGTGCCCAATTTAGGACCCTCAAATCTGATTGGCTTACTTTAGAAAGGTGTGAATCTAGCTTCTCTAGATTAAGGAAAGTTTTTGTGTTCATCTTTAGGTTCTTCAAATTATATCCAAGTGCAAAGAGTCAATTCCCTACCTCCTGCTCCTTCTACAAATCCCTTATTTGTTCTAGATGTATGATAGCATGCACCTCCTTTGAAAAGGGCCTATTGTTTTCTCTTTGATCTAAGGAAGCATTATAGCCTGAAACAACAATTATAAGTGATTTCTCAAATTGTTGGTATCATCTTCTTTCGAAGTCATTAAAGTTTTTTATGAGATTTTCAAAAGTCTCCTCAAATCCCATCATTTTGCAGCAAGGGTGACAATGTTGTACAAAATATGGCTCAACCTCAACTTTACATGGAATCAATAATCAACATATCAATATAATCATTCATCGAGCACATGCAACCTCACAATACTCTGCCCTAATAGATAAATTTTACTCTTGCATATAAATTCGATTTCGACAAACAAATTGCGTCTCAGTAAATAAACTAGGCTCAAACAAAAAAATTGGTCTCCAACGGACTAATTTCAGCACAACAAGATGAATTTATCTTGGAAAAATAATTTTAGCCTGCAAGAGAAATTCAACACAACAAAATAGCCCAAATAAATAATTCGCACAGCCCAAAAATTATGTTGTTGTTGCTGAAGATGAACTGGTGTTTTTTCCCTCAACACTACTCCAAAAATTCTAAAAATTTAACCTAAGGCTCCTCACACCAAACCCATAAAAACCTAGAAATGGTTTGGCTTAAATCCAAGTCAAGATCAAACTCATCAAGTGGTGTGAATTACCCAGTTCACTGATAAAACACAATGTTGAAGGAATGTTTATTTCTAGCTTGAATATTTCCCAAAAAAATCTAAATTTTTAAACATGGACTCCTACAAAATCCAGAAAAAACCCAGAAAATATTGTGCAAATTCTACCTAATCTATAAAAGCCCCAATTTAGTGTGAGTTCTAGACTGCACACTGCTCCAAATAAGATAAATTAATATCACAATGTTCCAACCCTTCAATCCTGGAAATTCACTGCAAATCACCGCTCAAATAATATAAATCTCTTGCAAAAAACTTTAGTAAATAAGATGGGCTATGACAAATAATCTGGGCCCAACAAGTAAATTAAGACCCAATAGATAAATGTGGCTGTGGAAACTAAACTAGGATTGGGAAAATAAATTGGGTTCCAACAAATAAACACAACCCAAGGAATAATTTCGGTCCATCAAGAGAAATTGAACGCATTAGAATAATTTTGGTGCCGCAAGATAAATTTGGCCCAGCAAAGTAATCTCTGTCTAGAAAGATAAATTCGACCCAGCAAAATAATTTTGGCCCAACAAGATGAATTTGGCCCAAAAAATATATTTTGGCCTAGCAAAATAATTTCAGCCCTGCAATAAATCTGGTCCAATATTTTTATTTATTTTTACACAGCTGCAACAATTATCTTCTAGCAAATATATTAAAAATTTTAATCCACAAACTTGGCTCCCTTATTATTTAGGAACAATACATAAACTTTGATTTTAACCCATGGCTCGCCAAAATCATGCTTTGATTCCATTGTAATATCCAAAATAATTTTTTGCGGAAAATTTTCTTCTAAATTTATGCCACTAATTTCATAAACACATTTCACAAATTGAAACCATAACATTAATCAACAAACATGAAAATATGAACTACAACTGAAAATTGATAGAATGCAAATGCAGTAGAACTCAACCTTATTTTATTAATATAAAAAATATTGGTACAAAAACTGGAAATGGCTAAGGTAATAGCCTCAAAAGTTATCTACTACAACACTGAATTAGGCCACCAAAATAACTAAACTACTAAGCACCACCTGTGGATTATGGATGAATTCACCAAGGGAAGAGTTGGGTTCTCACCCACTCTCACAAAATCACCAATGGGTTTCTGTTCTGGGGCTATTGCTGAAGCTGGGAACTCTCGGTTCTCCAAACCTCTCAACAAGAAAGAAAACTCAACTCCAAGATGTCTCCAAATGACCTCCTCCTCTTTTATAGATTTGATGGATAAATCTCCAAGCCTCTGGAAGCATCTTATTTTATTATTTTAATATTATTCTAGAATCTACTCCATTGAATTTATCTTAAGTGACCTTTTAATTTAATTTTATTTCACTTAAGTCACTTTTGGCGCATTTCATCCAATTAATTAATCTTCCTTAATTAAATGACTAATTAAAGTCATTTTAATTAAGGAAAATGATAAATCACCCTCTCTTCAACCATTGGAAGTCACTTCTTAGCATCACATCGTGTAGATATTATCGTTCTAGTTCCAACGATATATTACACTAAGGAGTTCCATCAAATAATCTTCCTGGAAAGCCACCTCGAGTAGAATTAATTAAGTTAGGCCCAATTATAATACTATTTTTTTAAGTTGTCAGAATGCAACAGAAGGAAAGGAAAGTTGTGCAGCTCATGGAATATGACAAGTGAATTCCATCAGATCCCATAAAAACTCCTCAAAACTCCCTTGGACCCCTGATGATGTAATCCTGCTACTGTGGCCTGGCCATCACATAACCTGGAAAGCCATTATGGATGTTTTATAGAGGAAAATAAAAATGGGGACATGACACAGTCTTTGATACTTGCTATAACCATTGTTCATGAAAACCTATAAAAGATGAGTTTTTTTCATCATTGATATGAAGAACATCAAAAATCCCAAGGACTCTAGTAGCAATGGTGTTCAAAACACAAAATTTTTGGGTCAAGTGATGATGGGGATTTACATGGAGATATTGCTTGGTGTGAGCCTTCTTGTGGAAAACTTGATGGGAGATGGAAACATCTTGCTTCTTGGTGATGATGACATCAATAAAGGGAATGTTTCCATCAAATTCAATCTCCATAGTTAATTTAATAATTTTAGAAAGGTTATTAATGTTAGAAACCTAGCAAGAAAGACTAAATTTGACTTGTGCCTTAGTCAAATTTAGTAATTCAAATTTTCACATCAATAGGATGACTTCGATGGTAATCCCACTCCTGAGGTCAATCATAATCCATAAGAAATACTATCAGATGGAAGAGCCAAACAAGAAGGAATAATGGTACCAAGCTCGATAGGTTTGAATGTAGCAGAAACTTTAATTCCACTAATGCAGAGTGAGAAGATTCCCATAGAAAAGGAGATGGGAGGCTACAAACAACATCATGTATATGAGACTCCAAACTCAGATAAGGAAATCCCGATGGGAACAAAAGAAAACGAACTAGTAATTGTCAATGTCACTCATAATCTAGGAAGTTGGCAGAAAGTGGAAAAAAAGAGTGGAAGAAAAGAGTGGAAAAGAAAATGGAAGTAAAGGGTAACTAAGTATTTTTACTTAGTCCCAAGTAGTTTTTTAATGTTTTGTGTTCACTATTTTTCCTCGACACCAGTTTTCACTAATATGATTGAATGCTCTTGAAGTATATACATGTAATTTTTCCTTTTTAAATCAAATTAAAAACCTCCTTAAAACTATGTAAAAATTAAATAATATATATATTTTGTTATTAATTTCTACCATATTTATAAAATACATATTAATAAATAAAAATATTTTTGAAACCTATAAAATTGATTGTACTCATATATATATATATATATATATATATATATAAATATAATTTTGGATATAATTTAATTAGAAAAATTATATTATGAAGTGTTATGTAAACTATGCATTTAAAATTTAAATTTTCTTAATTAATTTTACCTATTTAAAAAATCCAGAAACTATAATAATAACAATCATAATCCCTCCATATCACATGGACAAAAACCTATATATAAAATTTAAAATTATATATTATATATATATATATATATATATATATATATATATATATATATATATATATTTAATATTTAATATAATTAATTAAATTTTAAATTATATATATAGATATAGATTGAAAAATTAAATATATAAATATTAAGCATTCTTTTTGAAATTCTCTATAAAATGTTTGAACTTTATTCCTATTTCAAACGATAATTAACCAATAAAGGATAATTATAATTAACGAAGGATACAAGAAAGGATAATTATAATTATCAAATTAGATACAAGAAAGTTAGCGTTACTTGTATATGAAATATGATTTAAATGGATTGCTATTATAAATAATTATAAAAATATTAGAAGGGTCTTTTTTAAAGAAATAAATAAAAAATATTTCTTAAATTTTAACTAGAATTTTGTGTTATTCGAAACTAGATTCTCACGAATGAAATCGAAATATATTGGAATGCATGTTATAAAGAAAATTGTTTGAATTATTCTAAAAAGAAAAGAGAAAAAATATTTTTTTTCAATGAAGGATAGAAAGGAGAGATCTAATACTAAATTTACTAAAACGTAAATATATTGCTTTTAAGTATAGAAATAGATTTCAAATCTTTTATTTCAGATAAAAGATGGTGAATATACATTTATATATTTTATGGGCTCCACATGAAAGTTTTTCACTAGGTGGACTTTGGATTTTAGTATGCAAGAATGTTTCTCACTCAGTAGATCTTCCTGAATTTCAAAAATAAAAATATAATAACATTTTCCACAGTATGGAATACAAACAAGCTTGTGTTTAGCCCAATTATTAGAGATCCACTCTAAAAAAGATTTATAATTAGGTCAATGTCTAGAAAACTTACCAACTAGCCCTTTTTCGATAAGGTTCTTGATGATCTACCTCGCTAAAGAAAAAAATCCCATGTCAAAATAAGGAATTACATCCCCTTTTTGCAAATGTGCTTGGTTTAAGACATTTTTAACTTGCTAAACCATAAAGGAGAGAGTTGTGCGACAATGGGATTGGAAGAACCACCCACTAAATTATATTAGGAATTTTTTAAATCAATGTGATAGAGAGTCTTGAACCTTGACCATAGAACCAACTTGCATCAGTTAGGATCCAGACAATGAGGAGAATCCTACACAACTGAAGGGAACACGCTAGCAAGAAGAATCGATCCTAGCCAACAAGAGGTTCAAATGTGTGACTTAGCTAGAACTAGCATGAAGTAGTAAAAATTTCTACAAACCATGTTGAGGATGATGAAAAATCATTAGGAAAAATAGTGTGGAAACTAGGGTTAGCCTACAAGCTTAGAGCTAATATGAAAAAAGATTATATTTGACATTAATATCATTTAAGAAAAAATGAAAATATTTTTGCATTAAATAAAATTGTTTTTTTGGGTGTCTTGGCGTACACGCTAACTCCTCGGTTGAACCCCACATCGCTCCATGTTGCCACCCCTCATCGCACGCCCATCTCCACTCACTTGTGTCACTCTTGCTCGGGCACTCCATGGTGAGGGCGCACGCCCATCTCCACTCACTTGTGTCACTCTTGCTCGGGCACTCCATGGTGAGGGCACACCTGTAATGCGGGAAAATACGACGTGCACATGTCCACACATGGAATCGATTACGGCTGTAAGTGTTGAACGCGTTGTCCTTCCTGACATACTCGTTATATCACAAAGTCATGTGGGCGGGCGGTCTCCAACTCGGTTTGGTTTTTCACCTCTCCACATGTCCGCGAGCCGTCACGGGCGCTTGTTGGCCATAGTGCCAACTCAAGGCCCTGACAACCATGAACACATCCACAATGATTAAAAGTATATTTCTAAAAGTTGATGTATTAGACATCACCATATAACCATGAATTTCTAAAAGTAGAGCAAATGACATCAAAGTATGCTCACACACCTGTCAGGCCAGGCAGTAACTCCTCAAGGCAAAAATGATTCGTATGTATTATTCCATCAAGTAGGTCTTCATTATATACATGAGGGAGAGACTGTTCAGTTCATCTCCCAATGACTGTTCATATTACTTATTTATCTATTTACATATATTCACCCAATCATGATGATTAGGTGTCAACATTCCCCCCTTAATCTGAAGGGATGTTGGTGAGTCCAAGCATCATTTTGAATCGTTCAAGCTTTTCTCTTCCAATCGCTTTGGTGAAGATGTCTGCAATTTTCTCATTTGTGAAACAATGACGGAGATGGATTGTTTTGGCCTCAACATGATGTCGAATCAGATGATATTTAGTATTGATGTTCTTTATTCGATCATGGAACTTTGGGTTCTTGGCCAACTTTATTGTAGAGGTATTGTCAATCATGAGTGGAGTTGATTGTACTTGTTTTACCTGCAAATCTTCAAGAATTTTCCTGAGCCACACAATTTCTTTTGTTGCTTCAGCTACTGCCACGTATTCTGCTTCTGTTGTGGAATCTGTTGGAACTGATTGTTTGCGTGATCTCTAGGAGACAACACTTGATCCAAGACTCATAGCATATCCTGAAGTAGATACCCAGTTTCTTTGTCTCCATCGAAGTCTGAATCAGAGTATCCAATCAAGCTGAAGTCGTCCACCTGTGTATACTTGATTCCAAAGTCTTGAGTTCCCTTCAAGTACCTTAGAACTCTTTTTGAAGTAGACCAATGTCCCTCACAAGGCTTTTGCATAAACCTGGAGAGGATTCCAACAGCAAACGAAATGTCTGGTCTGGTAGTAGTTAGGTAGTTGAGACTTCCTACAAGCTGCCTATACTTTGTTGCATCCTCAAATTCTTTTCCTTCAATAGATGTGAGCTTTAAGTTTTGTTCCATTGGAGTAGTAAGGGGATTTCATTCTGTCATGCCAAACCTGTTTAAAAGATCTCCAATGTATTTCTTTTGAGAAAGAAATATGGACTTCGGATGTTGGGTTACTTCAATGCCAAGATAGTAATGAACATAGCCCAAATCAGTCATTTCAAAACTTTTCCCAAATTCCTTCTTTATGGATGCAATGTAGCTTTCATTGTTCCCAGTCATTAAAAGATCGTCTACATATACCACAAGATATACAACTGTTTTGCCAACTTTCTTGACAAATAAAGTTGCATCATCAAGATCATAATGTTTGAAATTGAGTTTCAGAAGATGCTCAGTTACTTTTTCATACCAGGCTCGCGGTGCTTGTTTGAGGCCATACAAGGACTTCACAAGTTTGCATACTTTATGTTCATGTCATTTCACAGCAAATCCTTCAGGCTGGGACATAAAAACATTCTCTTTTAGATCTCCATTCAAGAAAGCAGTTTTTACATCCATTTGATGGACTTTCCAACTGTTCTGAGCTATTAGGGCAAAGAGTGTCTGGATGGTAGCCCATTTTGCTGTGGGGGCAAAAGTCTCCTCATAATCGACCCCTTCCTTCTGTGCAAAACCTTTTGCCACAAGCCTAGCTTTGTGCTTGTCAAGTGAGCCATCAGCTTTATACTTGTTCTTGTAGACCCACTTGCAGCCAATTGGTTTGGTTCCTAATGGAGGATCAACCAGCTTCCAAGTGTCGTTCTTTATGAGGGCATCATACTCCTTTTGAATTGCTTCTTTCCATTCATCATGAGAAGCAACTTCTTTGAAGGAAGTTGGTTCAAAATCTGTAGATAAGTTCAATTCACAATCATAAGAAACATCCATATCAACAGGTGAATTAGAGTCATCCACATCACCTCCATTTTGCCGGTTTGAATTTCTAGTTCCTGTCTTCCTAACCTCATCAGGATGAACACTTTCAAGTGTCTTTGTCAGCCACTTTTGGGGACCTTTCTCAGATGGTCCAGGCTGCTCCGTTGATTGAATTGGGACTGAATCAAGATGGAGTCTACCAATTCTATCAATCACATCACTGAAAGCATCATCTGTTGTTGGAGTTTCATGCGGGGGAGAGTGTTCTTCAGAAGAAGATTCCACATGTTGATCTAGTATAAGAATCCCCCCTTCAAGATGTGGAATCTGATTATCAATTTCTTGAAATGATTTTTCTTTTGTGAATCTATCCAAGCGATCAAGTTGTCGCTCAACAACATTGTCAGTTTTGGATGATTCAAGAAAAATTACATCTCTAGATACAACAAAATTTTTATTTACTTCATCGTAGAGACGGTATGCTTTGGAGGTGTTTGAATAACCCAAAAAGATACACTTACGACTTCTAGCACCAAGTTTGTTTTTATGTACCTTTGGTATCAAGGCATAACAGGTGGAACCAAAGACCCTGAGATGCTTTACCGAAGGAACGTGTCCATACCACATTTCATATGGAGTCTTATTTCTAATAGCATTAGATGGACATCTATTCCTTATATATGCAGCACATAGAATAGCATCAGCCCAAAACATTATCTTTACATTTTTGAAGAAGAGCACGGATCGTACCATATTTAAGATTTTCCTATTCATTCTTTCAACTATAGCATTTTGTTGGGGATTATAAGGCATAGTTGTTTGATGTTTGATCCCATGTTGGCAAAGATAGTTTTCAAATTCATTTGGTGTGTATTCTTTTCCATTATCAATGCGAATAGACCCAATATGAGATTGTACATCACTTTCAATTCATTTATGAAAATTCTTGAATGTTTGAAAAGCATCAGATTTGTTCTTCAATAAATAAACCCAACACATTCTGGTGTAGTCATCAATAAATGTCATGATATATTTATTTCCATTTGTAGAAGGAACAGGCATTGGACCACATAAATATGAATGAATGAGTTCAAGTTTTCTATGTGCTCTTGAATGTGAATCATGAAAAGACTATTTGCTATGCTTTCCTAGAATGCAAGCATCACATT
Source organism: Pinus tabuliformis (assembly GCA_031772625.1). Taxonomy (NCBI): domain Eukaryota; kingdom Viridiplantae; phylum Streptophyta; class Pinopsida; order Pinales; family Pinaceae; genus Pinus; species Pinus tabuliformis. The sequence goes on from CM062820.1 coordinate 532,871,127, forward strand.
GCTTAAGTTTCCTAGGAATTGTAGGCAAACCAACAACACCATTTTTCTTTAACAAGTGGAGACTGTCATAGTTCAAATGTCCAAATATAGCATGCCATAAAAATTAGATGGAAGTGTACCTTCTTCATGATGAGAATTGTATGAGAAATGTTGTGCATGAGCAGAGGTTCCTTACAGCTTGAGAAGCCTTTCTTCTTCTATTCCCCTCATGACAAGTGAGTGGTCAGATGTTTTTCTTACCTCAAGCTTTCCATCAAACATATGAATGGAGTGACCTTGTTGGCAGATGTGGACCAAGGACAACAAGTTTCTCTTGAGCTGTGGGAGATATAGAACATGATGTAGAAGAAAGTCTGGAAGACTAGGCAGTTTAAGCCTGATTGTGCCAAGCCCTAATGGCTTGATTTTTGATTGGTCTGCAAAGTATACTACTCCATCAACATTGTCAGTAAATTCTTCAAAAAAATCTTTTCTATGAGTCATGTGGCAGGTTGCTCCTGAATCAAGCAACCAATCATTTTTCCAAGAAGCAAGTGAAGAATTAAATAAATCTTCATTTACTCTAATGTTACATTGTGCCACAACATAGTGAGCGGATTTAGGTGCTTTACCTTTGTCTATATCATTAGTTTTACCTTTCTGTTGGTTTCTTTTCTGCTCAATTTTGTCCCATGGTAGCTTGCATGTAGAGGCATCATGTGATCCATTTCTTTTGCAGCGAATGTAGTGAAAATATGCCTTTTCTCCTTGAGAATGTCTGCCCCCCCGCCTATGAAATATCTTCCTCTTCCTCTTCGACCACCTCTTCCTCTTGAAGAATATTGAGCAAGATGCTTTTCTTTATGAGCAAGGCACATAGCCTCTTCAGAAGATTCAGGGGCTGTCTACTTTCCAAAAGCTTTCTCTGTTTTAGCAAACTTTTTCACAAGAGAGTCAAAGGTGATATCTTTGAGATTACCATTTGCTTGCAATGACTCAAGATAATTAGAGTAAGTAGGATAAAGTGCCTTGAGAAAAGAGATAAGAGGAATATCCAATTCAACTTTAGTGGATTTGATATCATGCATTATAGACTTTACTTCAAGTTCAAGAGCAAGAGGATCATTATTTTGCAATTCAAGAGTGAAGAGTTTAATCATGAGTTGAACAACTCCAAGTGCAGAATGTGAGTCATAGAGTTCTTTCAGCTTTTGTAAGGCTTCAAAGGAAGTTGAATATGATGAAATATGGCGACTCGCCTCTTCATTTACAAATGCTGTGATTAATGCATAAGCTTTGTTGTTCTTGTTTTCCCAAATGACGAGCTCTTTGTCTGAGGTAGGTTGTACTGGTTCATTGTCTCCATCTCCGACACACACTCCTTTCCACAGCTCATTGAAAATGAGGGTGTGTTTTATCATCCGAGACCATTTAGGATAGTTCTCCTTGCCAATGAGAACTATTCCCACCATGGATATGATTGAATGCATACTGTAACAAAAAAAACTTCTGCTGTAAAATTTTTACTCTCAATGGAAAAAAATATAGTTCTGATGTGACTGGACAACAAACTCAAATTGACAGCAAATGTCAGTACCCCAGAGATATATATCGGCCACACTATTCAAAATATATATGGGTTTCTTCTTCCTTTTTTTTTGGGACGAACACTAGATTTTATTTTTTACTTCAGGTATCAACAAGACATCCATAGGAAGAGCTACAAACATATGCAAACATTACAGTATTGCCCAGGTGTATGCCCTAGCAATATCGAAGTGTCTTGCAGGTGCAAATGTTTTAATTTAAGAGCCCTATGGCGAAATGCCACAACCCTAATTTTAATTTCAAAATGAAGAGTGAAACCCAATTAAGATTATAACCCAATGTTGAGATATTCAAGAGTCTGCATGCAAGTCATTAAGAACAGATTCAATTTTAGAGAAAAATTCCATTTCTTCAAATATTGTCAGTAAAACAAAGAGACTACCCCACATCTCCACTAGTAATCAAGCCTTTGTTGATGTGTCGCTGGTTCTATAGACACCGCAGAGATAGTGAACACCTGCAATCAGATTCGAAACCCCCAACGAGTCCCTAATGTCAGAGAAATGGATAATGGTATTATAACCACGAGGAGGAATACGAGATGGAGATGGAGAGTTGCAACCCAAGACGCAGATGATTTTGAAGGTGGAGACAAGGAGGAATACGGGAAGGAGATCTCTGCAAAGAAGCTTTGCTATCACAGTTGGTTCCGAAGAGAAAGCTATGGAGTTATCAGAAGAGTATACTGATAATTCTAATGGAGCTTCATCGGACTTCTCTAGAAGTTATTTTGGACAGCCAGTTGATAGTACCAGGTTGGAATCCACGCGAGCAGAGAATCAACACCTGAAACGCCAGCTTCATGATAAGGAAAAATCTTTGAACAAATACAAGAATGAACTTGCGGTTATGGAATTGGAGCGATAGCGCTTTGAATGGCAGCGTTCAGGCTACCAACATTTATGAATAGATAGCGTTTTGAGTGGAGAGACAACGCTTTTGAATGGGGAGACAACGCTTTGAATGGACAACTCTTTTGAATAGAGAGTAGAGGAGCAGAGGGGCAGAATAGGGAGTTACAAAGGGCATAAAAGCTAAAAAAATGGAGCTGGCTCTGATACCATGTCAGGCCAGGCAGTAACTCCTCAAGGCAAAAATGATTCGTATGTATTATTCCATCAGGTAGGTCTTCATTATATACATGAGGGAGAGACTGTTCAGTTCATCTCCCGATGACTGTTCATATTACTTATTTATCTATTTACATATATTCACCCAATCATGAGGATTAGGTGTACCGTAAAGTACAATCAAATAAATAAATCATATTTTGCTATTGAAATTGAAGGAAAATGTCACAGGTACTCACTAGGTAAATCTTCGCGTGAGGCCATAGTAAGGCACTCAAACTGTTACTCGGACAGAAATCTCTCCCATGTTCAGGCTCAACTTGCTTGTCTTGCACATCAAACCCGGGTCTATAGCAGCCTTGGGGACCAAATCATGAAATTGGGAGCAATAAAATGAATTGAAAGGTAATTCACATTGGAAAGGAAGTAGTTGGGGTATGTTGGGTGGAAGGGTACATAGTGGAGCTTCAAACTTGAGTGTTTGAAGCACCTGCCTTATTTTGGTTCTTTTCTTACACTTAGCATGACAACACCAAAATCCAACCACCATTAGTTGATTCATTTCTTCTACATCGAACTCACCATTTAATTTATTATCTGCAGCCTCCAGTAGGCAATTTTTGCCATACAAATCCCATACCCATTTTGTCAACCAATATGTGCCAGACCCATATAATGTGGGTTTTCCACAAGCTATTTCTAGGGAAATGACTCCAATGTTGAACATATCCGTCTCTACATTAGCTACACCCGACATAACATACTCTACTGCAAGGTACCCCCGAGTACTACTTGGTGCAGTGAAAAGCGATGTATGGCCATCCTGTATTATGCAAGCCAACCCAAAGTCACCCAGCTTCGCCTAGAACTCTGAGTCCAACATTATGTTGTTCGATTTTATATCTCGATGTACCACTCACTGTTTAAATTCGTCGTGGAGATACATGACAACCAGATGTTGGAAAGGCAGAGGAGACAAAACACAAAACACATGATTTGCGGCTCTTCTATTGATCACAAAAAACTTGATTACTTACAATTAACGCGGCGAAGGGTATTTAAACCTTTTCGACTAGCAACTCGCCTAAAATATGTTGACATGCAACCACACACTAAAAGTCGTCTATCACTTAAATCGACTTGACTCAACGCTCAATACTCAACACTCAAAACTCAGTTAACTGACTCTCTAATTTTAGCCAACTCCTCATGCCGGAGCAGTTAGCTTATTTTAACACTCCCCTTTAATTACGACCACTAAACTAAAAAATGACTCATGACAACTCAAACATACCTGCTGGTCTATGTCTCAGCTAGGCTTACAACACCCAAGTTTCTTCTATGAAACTCAAACACATATTTTGCTAATGACTTAGTAAATATATCAGCCAATTGATCACTAGATTTACAAGGCTTCAAATGAAATCTCCATTGCTCACAAGTTCTATAATAAAGTGATATCTAGTGTCAATATGCTTTCTCTTCTGATGAAACACACTATTATTGGATAGTGCAATCGTTGAGGTGTTTTCACAATATGTTGTTGTTTATCCTTGTAGGAGTTTTGTTGATCACATAAATAGCACATGCAACTGCTTCTGCCCAATACTCATTAGACAAGTTTCTTCCTTTCAACATGCTTCTTTCCATATTCATAATGGTTCTGTTCTTTCTCTCTGCTACACCAATTTTATGCAGAGTGTATCTAGTTGTAAATTGTCTTCAGATTCCATGTTGTTTCAGTAATCATGGAATGCCTTTGAATGATATTCTCCACCACGATCTGACCTCAATACCTTGATCTGTCAATCACTTTGGTTCTCCGCTAAGGCTTTGAATTCTCTAAGCCTTGCAAAAGTTTTAGACTTTTGCTTCAAGAAGTAAACCCAAGTCTTTCTGTTATAGTCATCAATGAAAGTGAGAAAGTAACTACTTCCACCAATCGACTGTGTCCCTATAGATCCACACAAGTCTGTATGCACTAGCTCAAGAGGTTTCTTTGCATGGTACGCATCTCCCTTTGGAAAAATTTCACGGTGTTGCTTTCCCAAAATGCAACACTCACAAGTACTATCATGTTCTTTGATGGGAGGTAATCCTTTGACCATCTGTTTCTGTTGCAACAATATTAAAGCAGAAAAGTGCAAGTGTCAAATCGAATGTGCCATAACCGGTAATCATTAGAACATGCAATTGTAAAAGAACTAACCTGATCACCGTAATTCATAGTTAGAGGAAAGAGTTTGTTCGTCGCCATCTGCACTTTCGCTATCAGCTGCTTGCTTGGGGGCTTGTCATATATAACACATTCTTGACCTTCAAAGCTAACTTTGTATCATTTCTGTGTCAATTGACCAACACTTATCATATTATGTTTGAGACTAGGAACATAATATACCTTTGAGATTGTCTGTGGCTCCCCCTGCTTGGTCAAAATGTTGACCACTCCTTTTCCATCTTCATCCATAGTCTTGTCAGTCCCTAACTTTACCTCTGCTTTCACAGATTGATCCAAATTGGTAACTAAATTTTTGATTCCTGTCATGTGGTTACTGCAACCACTATCCAATAGCCACACGTTATGAGAAGGTTTATGCATGGTATGACAAGCTTGGAACATGGACTTAGTACTCTCTGTAGCGACATTAGCTCTCTAGTTCCCTTAATCAACTATTTTCTTCCTGCAATCACAAGCATAGTGACTAAATTTATTACAATAATAACATCTCACATTTCATTTGTCAAATCTTTGATTATTGCTAAATTTTCTGCAGTTTCTTCCACTTTCATGTTCATGCTCTTCTCATCCATCTCTCTGACCACCACATCTTCCACCTAGTGCTCTATCTCTCGATCTACTTCTACCTCGAACTTTGTCTCTTGAAATTAAAACCTGACTTTTGAAAGTGGTTTCTAAAGTGGAATCCTTATTTCTGTGTATCCTTGCCTCATGCGATAGAAGTGATCCCATCAACTCATCAATTGTTAATGATGCCATACCTTTGGCTTCTTCTATGGATGCTACCACACAATCAAATATGATAGACAAAGATATGAGGACCTTCTCAACAATTATTTGATCTTTAATTTCTTTGCCATAAATTTTTAACTGATTTACGATAGTTATGATGGGATTCATGAAAGAATCGATGTCCTATGTCTCCTTCATCTACAGACTTTCAAAATCTCTCATAGTATTCTGCAACTTAAAAATATTGACTTTGGTCATACCTTTATTGTTTGTCACCGAAGTATCCAATGTTTCCTTTGCTAAAGACATGATCATATTCTTCTGGAACATTTTTCTGTCCACTCCCTGCTGGATAAGCTGCAATGCTTGTGCATTCTTCTTTTGGCCTTTTTTCAATAGATCCATCTCTGCATTAGTAAGAGCTTGTTCTGATTCTTCAGTTTTAGGTTCTGAAAACTCAAACTAGACAAAATCCCAAACATCATGAACCTACAACGTGGTCGACATCTTAATGGCCCACACATCGTAATCTTTCCTTGTAAATGGTGGGAACAGGGGCTGGAAATTTGAGAAAGCCATCTTTCTCCAAAAATTTCTCTTTAAAAAAATCCTCTTTTGCTAAAAACAAAAATTATAAAACCCTTTTCAATAAAACCATTAATTTTTTTTTTTTATATTAAAAAAACACTTTATAAATCACTCCCTCTCACACCTTTATAAAAACTTTAATTAAAAAACCAGAACCAGAACTCACACTCACACTCACACTTTTTAAAAGGCTCTCATAAAAACCTTCACGTTACTCTTTTCGAAAGCTTCACAACCTTCTATGAGGCAAATATTACCACGTGACTTTTCTTAAGCTTTAAAGTACTCCTTTGAAATCTTACGGGACTCCTTTGAAATGTTAACGGTGTTCACCCTAACGCGTTGTTTGGCTTAAAATGTATGTGTGCTAATGCCCCTCACGAAAGTGAAGTCCCGCGTTAGTCTCACAACGCTACTAATATAATTTTGACTCACGTGCACGTTAAAACCAACAAGTTTGCAACGGCTAATGTGGTTTTTCGCTGAGCCCTTGTGTGTTATAATGCCCTGTATACCATGTAAGGTGTGTTATAGCTCAAACACCGTGAAAAAAATAGATTTACACAAATCATTGTTAATTCGTTTCCCTTGCTCTTTGTAATCTCTCTCTGATACCAATTAATTGGAAAGGTAAAGGAGACAAAACACAAATTCACACACAAAATACATGAATTGCGTCTCTTCTATTGATCACACAAAACTTGATTACTTACAATGAACTCGGTGAAGGGTATTTAAACATTTTCGACTAGCGACTCACGTAAAATATATTGACATGAAACCACACATGAAAAGTCATCTATCACTCGACTTGACTCAACACTTAGTTAACTAATTCTCTAATTTTAGCCAACTCCTCATACGGGAGTAATTAACTATTTTAACATGAGAGCCAAATCACATGCTATTTTATATCTTACCTTCCATTCCCAGATCTAGTCCTATTGAGGATCTGAAGAGGTATTTGTCGAGACTTCCATTGGACATGAACTTGTAAACCAGTAGAAATTTGTTGGGTCTTTTGGTGACACCATCCCAACAGTGGAACCAAGTTGTGGTGCCTGAGCTGACCAATAATGGTGACTTCTGACAAATACCCTTTGCTTCCTTGCCTTGATCGCCTGAAGATTTGTTTCACAGCTACAATTTTCCTAGAATCCTTGAGAATACCCTTGTAAACACTTCCAAACCCTCCCTTGCTCGGCTTTTGGTCTTCGTTAAAGTTATTAGTGGCAGCCCTGAGCTCCTTATAGTTATATTCACGTGCACACAAACCCTGTATGCCTAAATCTATTTCATAGTCAAGAGTTATGTTATTCTGTGACCTGTAAGACCTTCCTTTCATGTGCCTTATTACATAGCATAACAACACGAGAAGCATGGCCGAGACTGCAACGAAGAAGAAAATGATGATTACTATATAGACTTTAATGCCATGATCAGTGCAAGATGTTTGGATTGAAAATATCCATGAGATTATACTGTGTAGTTGGTGGGAAAGCCCCATTGAAGCTGAGAAACCAACCGAAATCCTCTCAGGAAGATACTCTGAGAGACTTATTTCATAAGACAAAATCCGATGTGACGGTTTAGAAGTATGATTGGTGGTCAAAAACACATGTAGCATCCTCTCTCTACCATTAAAGTCAACCCATGCATTCCATGTTATATTTCCATTAAGGTGCAGGTTTGAGGGAAACAAATAGGTCTTCATGGAAGTAATATTTGTTGGGCACCAAATCGGGCTATCTTTTTGTCCATTTCTATCATCCTTTTTTACCTTTCTGTACTTATTTACCCATGTTGCTATGCTAAACTTACAAGGTAAATACCCCTGACTTGTCTGATTGGAATATTTTAATTAATGAAGTAATGTCACGGAGTCTTATCTATTTGCAGCACTAAATCGTATGTTTGACCACAACTTGGAGAATAGGAACCCTTGCTTCAGTATCTCACAACAGATCTAGTAATGACTAGCCATAAGGAGGCCGAGCAGCTGGAGTCACGATTCCCTGAAACTATTCTTGGGACTTTTGCTGATCTCAGTTATCTGGTGTTGGTGCCATTCCAACTAATGTATATTTCTAAATATGCAGTTAGCATGTTTCACAGAGACATGTTGTTCTCCCGTGCTGTGTATAAAAGACAGATTGTTCCTGTAAATGGGGATTCCCCCATCGATATTGTAATCACCTCTTATAGATTAATAAAATATCACCTGTTTTGTTGTTCTATTCTTCGCTGTGACTAACGCAGCCCTGATCAGAGAGCTAGGCCTGCTCTTCTGATCAAGTGTTGTATCTTTGTGTATGTGTTATTTATTAGTTTATGCTTGCTATTACAGTCCTTTATTTCTTGTAATTGTTTCTAGAGTTCTGTATTTAATTTAATCTTACAACAATGTTTTGAATCTTAACCGCAAACCCTTGGTCGGAACGAATTGCGCTTTTTCCCCTGCATATACCTTGCGTGTTGCCTTGAAAGGATACGCTCCCGAATTGATAAATTAATGTCAGAATAGGGTGAATCATTTGTTCATACTTGGACCCCAACATTGTGGGGTTGTTGCTGGGGAGGCTAACAAGGTGCAAAACAACAATTCGGACCAACTAGAGGGTCAATCTCTCATCTTGGGGAGAGAACAAGTTTTCTCACTCTGCTTCAGGTCCTAAGTGTAAGTGTTCTTTCCATTTGTTTATTTTTTCTTTTCTATTTGATTTTGGGCCACTCTCTTGTCTTGGGGAGGAAAGAGTCTTTTGATGCCCTGCTACAGGCCCTGAGTTAGATTTATTTCTTTTAAACCCTTTGCATGATTTTCAGGAAACCCTAGCTTTTACCCTGGGGAGGGAGAAGTCTTTTGATGCCCTGCTTCAGATCTGGAAGTATTAGGTCTTCTCGAGGTTTGTGTTTGTTTCTGGTTCTTGTCTCGGGGAGGGAGGAGTCCTTTGATGCCTTGCTCTGGACTTAAAACCCTAGATTTTTGTTTTTAACTGCCTTTACTTTTGTAAGTTATTTCATCTTGGGGAAGGAATGGTCCTTTGACACCTTACTCCAAGATTGAAGCATTGTAGGTTCATACCAAGAACTTCCATCATACCAACTTTTGTATGAACAAAGAACCAAATAAGAGGGGCAGAGGGAGAGCCCTAAAGAGGGGAGGACCAAATCTGGGAAGAAAAACATATATCCAGCAAATCATAGCAAAGGCTAAATCAGAAGCATCCTCTCATGCAACTGTGAGACCAGGGGCACGAAGAGTGAAGTCCGAGGGACAATCAATAGATCAACCAGTGCTATCTACAACATTCTTTGGTGATTCGACACAACAAGTCCCTCTAGCAGTGGAAGAAACATCCAACAGTAGACCTGACCAAGAGAATCTTACGCTGGTGATAGCAGAGGAAGAGGTCGCAAGCAGAACATCGACAGGGTCAGACTACTCCAGTAAGGGAAAGGAGGTTGTAGCCGAGGGCTCAAGCCATCAGGACACAGGAGAAGGAAACGAGGAGGTACTTGCATCACCAAGGGACTGGGGAAGTGCTGCTAAAGCAACTCAAATCCGAGTGGTAAGGAATCCTCAGCTTTCTTCCATAGAGCCTGTTGAAATTCCCAGTGGTTATTGGAAGATATTTATGGCTCCCACAACCTCCACCATCAATTTTCCGATCAGGGATCTGGGAGCCGGTGCGCCCACAAAGCCTATTCCATTGGCAGCCTTACCAAACTTTCATGGGCTTGCCTCAGAGGACCCCGACACATTTCTATTTGAGTTCGACATAGTGTGCCGGGGGTACGACTACACAACGGATGCCCAGAAGTTAAATATTTTCCCTTCTACATTAAAATTAACGGCTCTGTGATGATTCATGGGCCTTGGAGGAAAGTCTATTTCCACATGGGATGATATGCAGACAACTTTTCTAGAAAAATACTAGGATTACTGTAAATCTCGGAACATTAAGGAGGAACTTTTCAAGTTCACACAAAAAGAAGATGAGAGCTTGGAAGATTGTGTGGAAAGGTTCAAATACACCTTACAGAGGTCAGGCCACTCTGACCTGGATAAGGAAATTTTAAAAATTATCCTCCTCCGGGCTTTTCGTGAGGACTCGATGGAACTATTGAATATTGTAGGAAAGAGAGACATCTCCAAGGAAAGCTTTGAACCTATTTGCAAATTATGCATTCAGTGCTCAAGGGGGCTTGCAAGAAACAAACAAGGTATTGGCACAGCAAAAGGGTCTGGTGGGGGTGTTACAAAGGCAGAAATCGGAAACTTGCTAGACAACTTGAGGACAGATATCCTCAGCACTCTGTCGGCACAGATGGATACTCTGCAAGTAAAATGGAAGCAGCTGGAATTGGACAGGACCATGGTGATATTTTTCCCGAAGTGTAGAAAGAAACACCCGGAAAGGGAATGTCCACTAAAATCCATAGAGGAATGTGTAATCTGTGAGCTCAACCATGCAACAAGCTCATGTCCCTCCTTGCCAGGCCTAAAAGCAGTATTTCAAGGGACAGGGGGAGGACACGAAGCAACTATACCTCATGGGGTCTAGGAAGCCATGGCAGCCTCGACCACCGATGGGAAATCAAGGTATGTACCCAGATCCATCTCAATATTTCAATAATTTTAACATGAATCCTCAGACCATGCCTTATCCCCCCATGTGGCTACAATACCAGTTTCCACCTTGGTAGCAGTGGAATCCTCAAGCCAGTACGAGCTCTCCATGGGCTCCAACTTGGCGAGGATCCTCTCCTGGGAAGTTTCCCCAGCAGATGCCACAGTAGCAACTCCAACTGCCCTCTAATGTGCCTCCTGGTAATCAGCCTACTCATCCTTAGCTTCCAATGCAACCTAACCCTAACCCTAACAATAAGGGAGCTCATCAAGCTGATGTTCTTAACCTGCCTTCATATAGTATCTCCACTGCAGAGTTGTATGAAATGAATCTGCGATCAGGGTGGACAATTAATGTCCAACCTCCTCCAGTTATCATTGAACAACTTGATAGTGAAGGTAAGGAGGCAGAACCAATTAGTAAAGAGCCAAAACAAACTGATAGAAACCAGGCGCCTCCTATAAAACAACATCAATCTGAACCACCTTACCTAGAGAGACTAATTATCAGTAAACCAAGCCCTCAAGATGAATTTAATCTATTAAGAGAATTGCATAACTTATTTGTTAAAATTCCCTTGTTACAAGCTATGAAGGATGTGCCAATATATGCAAAGACTCTTAGGGAATATTGTTCAAAGAAACCTGCAAAGAAATCTAAAGACCCCCTCACTATTCATGTTATGGGAAAATTATCAGACTTCATGATGGGAAAATCAATGTTGGTAAAATATGGAGATCCAGGGAACCCGATTTTGACAGTACAGATTAATGGGGTAGAGATTCCAAATGTGCTGGTAGACCTAGGTGCTGCCATCAACATCATCACCACTAAAACCATGCATGCGTTAGGTCTTTGCAATTTGAAACATACACCTACAATATTGGAATTGGCAGACTGATCTATGGTCAAACCCGTAGGGAAGTTGGAAGATGTAACAATTTCAGTGGATTCATGGCACTATCCCATAGGTTTCCTGGTATTACATACGCAATCTTCAATGGGCGACCATCCTTTGATTTTGGGTAGACCATGGCTGGCTACTGCGGATGCTTACATTGGGTGTCGTTCAGGGAACATGGTTCTTTCTAATGGGCATAACACTAAGAATTTAGTGTTATATCCACCTATAGAACCAAATCCATCCATCAAGCCAATAGGTGGCAAGAAAACTTTATCTAGGGAAGAGCCTGAAACGGAAAACGAGGAAGTGAGACCAGTCCTCACTATTGGACAGGCCCTTCAGTTGAAAATGGAATCAGAAGATGATGTAATCACTTCCTTCATGAATGATCCTTGCTTCATTTCAGAGCCAAACCAGCAAATCCTAGAATCTATCCTAAGTTGTGAGACTCGGGAAATTATCAAAACATCAGAAGGATTGGAGGAACCACTTGTTGATGCACCTCATGAAAGTGTTCAAGTGGAATTAGAACCAGGAAAAACCCTGAATATTAATCCAAACCTGTTAGAATCCCGGGAGAAGCAACTTGTAGACGTCCTTCGGAAACATAAAGAAGCCTTCACCTGGGATTATTCAGATATGAAGGGGAATCTTGCCAACTTATGTACCCATCACATATATATTAAGGAAGATTGTCGTCCTGTAAGACAACCTCAGAGAAGAATGAACCCTATGTTGAAAAATGTTGTGAAAGAGGAGCTTCAGAGGTTACTGGATGTAGGTTTTATCTACCCTATCTCAGATAGCCAATGGGTCTCACCATTAGTAATGGTCCCCAAGAAAAATGGTAAATGGTGGATTTGCGTGGATTATAGAGAGTTAAATAAAGCAATGCAGAAAGATCATTTTCCTCTACCATTTATCGATCAAGTTTGGACACATTGGTTGGCAAGAAGTTTTTCTCTTTTCTAGATGGGTTTAGTGGATATAACCAGATCCAGATAGCTCCTGAGGATTAGGACAAAACCACTTTCACATGCCCCTGGGGAACATTCGCATACTGGGTCCTTCCTTTTGGCCTGTGTAATGCTCCTGCAACGTTCTAGAGGGCAATTATGGGGATCTTCTCTGACTTGATAGATGACAGCGTTGAAATTTATATGGATGACTTTACTCCATATGGGGACTCATTTTTAGAAGGGCTGAAAAATCTAGAAAAAGTTCTTGAAAGGTGTATACAAGCATGTGTCTCTCTGAGTACAGTAAAATGCCATATGATGATGGAAGAGGGAATCGTTCTGGGACATTTGCTCTCAGCTGAAGGAATTAGGATGGACCCAGCGAAAATAAAGGTAATTTTGCACTTCCCAACACCCAAAACGCCCACACAGGTACACATTTCTATTGGTTGTGCTGGTTATTATAGGCGTTTCATAGAAAATTTTGCGAAATTAGCACACCCACTGTTTCAATTACTAACAAAAGATTCAGAATTTTTGTGGTCAAGTGACTGTGATGCAGCCTTTACAAAAATGAAAGAATTGGTCTACAATGCTCTGATCCTTAGAGGTCCAGACTAGGCATTACCTTTCCACATTCATACGGATGCTTCTCAAACAACAATTGGTGCAGTATTGGGACAACAAAAAGATAAAGTACCCTACACAGTCTATTATGTTAGTAAGAATTTGGCTCCTGCTGAATTAAACTACACAATGACTGAGAAAGAATTCCTTGTTGTCATTTACACCATCAACAAATTCCGGCACTACATTACCGGGTATCCTACTTTTGTGCACACTGATCATGCAGCTATCAGGTATTTAATGAACAAACTTGTTACCCTTGGTCGCATTACAAGATGGCTATTGCTACTACAGGAATTTGATATTACTATAGTAGATAAACCAAGGAAGGACAACATGGTTGCAGATTTCTTATCTAGGATAGAACATGATGGTAAGAATACACCAATTGAAGATAATTTTCCAGATGAGCATCTTTTTGCAGTTTTTGCTAACACTCCGTGGTATGCAGATATTGCTAATTATCTTGCTACAGGAAAGGTGCCTCGTCATCTGTCATACAAGGAGCAAAGGAAGATCATTCACCAGAGTACCTGATATTCATGGATGGTAGGATATCTCTTCCATATAGGGGTTGACTAACAGATTCGGCGTTGTGTGGCAGAAGATGATATTTATGAGATATTAAAGGCTGCACATGATGGACCTTGTGGAGGACATTTTGCAGATAAAAGAACAGGTCACAAAGTGTTGAAAATGGGATATTACTGGCCCTCCATCTTTTGTGATGCTTGGGATTATGTTCGAAGGTGTGATAGCTGTCAGTGGATGGGACAACTTGGGAAAGCAGATGAAATGCCTCTTTAGCCCCAGATAGTCCTTGAACCATTTGAGAAATGGGCCATCAATTTTGTTGGAACCTTCAACCCACTTTCTCATTAGAAAGCTTACATCCTGGTCTGCATCGATTATGTAACTAAATGGGTGGAAGCCAGAGTGGTCACAAGAGAAACAGAGAAAATAGTGGCAGACTTTCTTTTTGAAGAAATATTTTCCCAATACGGTACTCTAAGAGAAATGGTATGAGATGCAGGATCACAGTTCACATCTCATATGATAGGAAAGTTGATGCAAAAATATGGGGTCAAACATAGAGTGACAACTCCCTATCACCCATAAGTCAATGGGCAAATAGAAAGCACAAACAAGGTATTGGAAAATATCTTGACAAAAAAAGTAGCAAGTCATCACCGGGACTGGGCACAAAAACTTCCAGAATCTTTACGGGCATACAAAACAACATGGCGGAACACAACTAGGTTTTCTCCATTTGAATTAGTCTATGGGAAATCCCCCTTATTTCTGGTGGAATTTGAGATCAGTACACTTAGAACAGCTCTAGAAGTAGGCCTAGATCTATCGAAAGCACAGAAACACTAACTGGAACCACTGAATGAGTTAGCTGAGATTCGATCAGTAGTTGTCTAGAAGACTATTGCTGTTCAACAGTAGAGAATGGAATGGCATGATAAATTTATCAAAACCAAGGTGTTTCACGTGGGGGATTGGGCATTACTGTATGACTCCCGATTTAAGGATTTCAAAGGCAAGCTTCGCACTCGCTGGATGGGACCATGCCAAGTAGATGCAGTGTTTGATAATGGGACGGTTAGACTAATTACAATAGATGAGAATCATACCTCGTTCTTAGTAAATGGGCACTGTCTAAAACCATACCACCATCCAGCCTCTAAAGATGCCTTTGTTAAACACCTTTCTGATTTCTCTAATCTAATGGTTATTGGAATAGAGGACACTCTCACTCTGCTCTAACAATATATATATATATATATATATATATATATATATATATATATGGTTATTACTTACTTGTTTGTATTTTGCAGGAATAACAAAGAAATATGGCCAGGAGAAATGTAACACTCGGTGCTGTTACTCCACCAATGCTGCCATTAAGATGTTGTTGTTATTTCACTGGTGTGTGTCACTAAGTGTTGTTACTCCGTAACTACCGTTACTTTGTAATTGTTGTTACTCTGTAGCTGCTATTACTATGCAATTGTTGTTACACTGCGGATGTTGTTACTCCGCAACTGTTGTTACTCCGCTGGTGTTGTTACTCCGTAACTGTCGTTACTCTGCCATTGCTGTTACTCTGCCGGTGTCGTTACTCCGTAACTATCATTACTCTGTAACTACTGTTACTCACTGTTGCCATTACTCGTTGTTGTTGTTACTCCATGTCTTGTTACTCACTGTGTTGTTACTAGTTGTTGCTATTACTCGTTGTTGCTGTTACTCGCTGTCGCTGTTACTCCCTGTGCTGTTACTCGTTGTTGTTGTTACTCCGTTAGACATCTTTGCTGCTACTCCACCATAAGGTAGGTCCATAGGTACGTCTCCATCGATTTTATGGATTTAATTAAATATTCCAAAACAGACATTAAAACATGCTGTGGATGATCGTCATTAAGTTGGGGGGGAGGGGGAACCGTCATAATAAATGACGACGTACCTCGAAAAAGCATTCATGACACACGATCCTTACCTAATAGAATCTAATGATTTTGGTACTCCGTAATCATACCTTTGATATGTTGGAATGTGTATTCGTACACGCAGCATCATATTAGTCACCCTCCTAACACGCTGCATTAAATTCCTAAAATATCTAACAGTACCACCATAATCTGTCATCATTTTCGAATGTACCAGTACTGTTTCATCCGCTGTCCCCAAAAGCAGCCATGACATTATTTCAGTTGCCAACAATTTGGAGCCCAGTCACTCTCCCCTGCCAACCAAGTACATTTGCTGTGCTGATTCCACCTCTACAGCAATGGGTGGCTGATTTGTGCGACATGAACCTGAGGATACAACGAGAGTTTGGAGCAATCAGGAGGTGTGGCAGGTTTTTGAGAACGTAGGCTAGGATGTTTATTTCGACAGGTTGAGAGAGTCGAATGAAGAAATTATGGTGGAATTTGCATTAAACTTGGGAGAAGGAGGCTCTCGTGTCCGCGGAATTGAAATCCCTGTGACATAGGAAACCATCGCGGAAGTCAGTGGGTTCCCTCAAAACGGACAGCGATGGTTTTCGAGAAGGACTGCCCTTCCAGAATTCCCCAAGGCCTTTCTACAAGCAGGAGAAAGTGTTGCGCAGAAGGGTCGTGGATATGACAGAAACTCGCTACCACATCCATGGGGAGGAGTAGCAGAGTTCGTCATAAAATATATGACTTGCAAAGGAAGATACTCCACCATATTCAAATACCATCTCCGCATATTAGCTCACTTGCGATTTCCATAGGCAGAAGCTTTTTCAATGAATGTGCCTTATTTCCTACTGAGAAGCCTTCATTTAATGGCACATTCGGCTTAGGGGTCACGAAAAGTATTGGCGGTCATCACTCACCATGGGTTGGTTCAGCTGTTAGTAATGAATGCCATCAGACGAATCCCGATCCTGTGGGAATTGTTTTGGGATTCCACAGAGGAAGAAATAACAACCGCTGTGGCCGCTAGGGCAGATGAACCTGAAGCTATGGAGGAAGACGTAGAAGACGATGCTTATGTTGACCAGGAGGAGCCGGAAGAGATGGAGATGGAAACTGAAGAACTTGAAGAAGAGGTGGCTCCCCAAGAGCAAGACGAAACTGTGGAGTCAATGGAAAATACGGGGGTTGACACAAAAAGGCCCACTAGTACCACGACCGAGGCTGTCCCACAAGAACCAGCCTCGCCCATGGGACTAGTAGAGCAAGTTGATAGTATGGTGACCACAGAGGCAGACCCACAATAGGCAAGAGTGGGTGAATTGGTCGATATTGCGACTGAGGGTACCCCACAAGGATCCCTTGCCACCATGGAGTTGATGGAGGAGGATAATCCGATTGAAGAAGAGGTCGTGACCATTCCAACCATAGAACCCATGGAAGAGGAGAAACAGGGACAAGAAGGGCCCGAAGCTGAGGAAACCATGGGACCCGTGGAGGAAGTGCTGGGAGAACTAGGGCATGAGATCAACCCTGACCCACAAGAACCAGCGTTGACTTCGGGACCAAACATTGAAGATTCATTCTAGTTCTCCTTCTTCTCCTCTATTTTAAGAGAGAAAGGGTAGCTCGTTCCCCTCGACAGAAAGAGGAAGAGGATTTTGCCATTCCTATGGCTTTGAATTTATCACAAAGGCCACAACCATGTGGGGTGGATGCCACTTAGGTGAGAGGCACTTTAGAGCCTGAGAGGAGAGAAGAGACAGAGGTCCCTATGGCTGGAGAACTGGAAGGGATTCCAACAAGCACATTAGCAAGAGAGCATCTCGCCAGGGCATCATCGGTCATGGTGAGCACGCATGAAGAGGAAATAGTCGTTGGCGAAGAGGAGGGACCAAGCGAAGCGGTTTCGACAAATGAGCCAATGGAACAGCCAGGCGAGAAGGTTGTGAAGCACGAGATAATCGAAGAAAAGTGGGTAGTGGAGGAAAGCCTGACAGTTAGCATAACAAAAGCTGTCACGGGGGATTTATCTCCAGTTGTAGGAATGGAGGAAGTACTAGTTAAGCAGGAATGGGTAGAGCTGTGTGAATAGCGAAGATTCCCAGTCAAACAAAAATATCATCTACAGTTCAAGGAGATGATGCGGCTTAAGATGGAGGTTAAGAAATTAAGGAAGCAGGTGCACAAAATGTAGAAACGGATAAAGAAATACAAGTGGCAAGCTAAAAAGTCCAAGGCCATAGGGGTCGAAGCAAAAACTTAGGTGGACCAGATAGTCACAACTTCTACTGCCACTCAAACAAACCCAGTTGAACGATTGTTTGAAGACCGCGAGTATGCCTTAACGGTTGAAGTACATACTTGGAAATCTACTGCTTCCCAGTGTAAAAATGAGATCAGAAGAACTCAGGAAAGAGCCTCCACAACCATCTTTGGATATGTGAAGCGCATAGATATCATGAGATTAAGGAATGCAAAGCAGTAGCTCAGGATGGAGCAGCTGGAAAAGCAAGTGGCAGAACTGAAAGCCTATAAGGAGCAGATGTTCAATTTGGTGCAAGAGGTGATGGCATGTCATCCCCCTGCTTCTTGTTATTCTTTATTCTTGCATGAACGTTTTCTTTTATTTTGCATGGAAAGCATAAAAAACAAGATTAATTATGAGATAGAAGATGGTGTACAATTCCTACGAATAATGAGGAGTCATGACATGCCAACTCAACATTTGATGTGTGAGTTTTACCTACATGGGTATCTATTGTGTATGGACAGAGAATTCAACCCGGTTCCGTATGTAGGGGACATTCATTTAAGGGCCCTCACCTCTTACACTTTCAATCAGATCAATTGGCAGAAGGCTTTTAACATTTTTTAATCCAATCAAGTTACAAAGCCATTTATAATAAAAGGAGAACATGAGAGGTCAATCACAATGTTCACTAAACACAACACCTTTTTTGGAATTGAGGGGAACAGAGATAGAATGCTGAGGACACAAAGATGGTGCCTTGATCTTTATGTCAAGCAATTAACCACATTTCAATATGAGGCCCTTGATTGCTGTCAAAAAAGGTGGATGATGTCACCTACAGCTGTCCAGAACAGGGAACCTTTTGGGGCACCAAATTTTGCACGAGTGCTCTCTAGAGTACCTAGATATGTGGCATGTGTCCAAACATGTGGGGTCTGGTGGATGGGGATCCGGTTTCAGTTTCCTATTATTTGGTTGCCTGCAAAAAATTACACTCCAACGTATAATGTTCCAGCAGATTGGTGGAAGGAAGTTCTCCTTTCGGATGGGTTTAAAGTCCCAGGAATAGAGATGGCCGTAGAATATGATCTCGTCCAGCTTCATGAAACTTATAGTTGGAGAATCTAGACCTGCAGAGGCGGCGGACTGCATGAGGACATGTAGAAGGCTAGTTGGGGGGAGATGTTGGGCACCAAACCGGGCTATCTTTCTGTCCATTTCTATCATCCTTTTTGACCTTTTTGTACTTATTTACCCATGTTGCTATGCTAAGCTTACAAGTTAAATACCCCTGACTTGTCTGATTGGAATATTTTAATTAATGAAGTAAAGTCACGATGTCTTATCTATTCGCAGCACTAAATCATGTATTTGACCGCAACTTGGAGAACAGGAACCTTGCTTCAACATCTCGCAACAGATCTAGTAACGACTAGCCATAAGGAGGCCGCGCAGCTGGAATCACGATTCCCTGAAACTATTCTTGGGCATTTTGCTGATCTTAGTTATCTGGTGTTGGTGTCGTTTTAACTTATGTATGTTTCTAAATATGTGGTTACCATGTTTCAGGGAGATATGTTGTTCTCCCGTGCTTTGTATAAAAGACAGATTGTTCCTGTAAATGGAGATTCCCCCATCGATATTGTAATCACCTGTTACAGATTAATAAAATATTACATGTTTTGCTGTTCTATTCTTCGCTATGACTAATGCAGCCCTGATCAGAGAGCTGGGCCCGCTCTTCTGATCAGGTGCTGTGTCTTTGTGTGTGTGTTATTTATTAGATTATGCTTGTTGTTATAGTCCTTTACTTCTAGTAATTGTTTCTGGAGTTTTGTATTTAATTTAATCTTACAACAATGTTTTGAATCTTAACCGTGAACCCTTGGTCGGAACGGACTGTGCTTTTGCCCCTACATATACCTTGCACGTTGCCTTGAAAGGATACGCTCCCAGATTGATAAATTAATGTCGGAATAGGGTGAATCATTTGTTCATACCTGGACCCCAACAATATTGTTGACATCAATTCCAACATGATTATCATTGGGATCACGCAGATTCGTAGTATGGTACCCGTTAGAATTCACATTTTTGAATGTATCGAGCTCAACATTGACGGCTTGTGTAGAATTTCTACAGTTGGTGGTCTTGACAAAAATTGAAACTCTTCAAATGAGCTTGTCTATTGCATTACTAAACACATAAATTTATACAAAACCCATCTGGTAAATCTATAGAGGTTTTACGAACGATCATTAACTTTTTATTCATTCTGATGATTATCGTCGACTCCCATTAAAATTTCTGATGGAGGAATAGTGGTCAGTGCCATTGACGCCATTGTGATTAATGTTCTATCACCTCCCCTTAATCATGATGACCTAAACTTTAACTTGCCTGTTGGTCTAAGTCTCAGCTAGGCTTACAACAAAACATTTCATTTTTGCCTTCTTGCTAAAGGGTCCATGCTTATTCATTTGTTGATGCAGTTTCATCTTAACCTTTCTTGCTTTCATTATGAGCTTCTTCTGCTTCTTGCTTAAGTACTTAACATCAACAACCTCTTCCGGATTGGGATGCAAGGAAACATCTCGAAGAAGGTAATCCAATTCATGCTCTCCCCACTTTCCATGAGAAGTAGCCTTGTAAAGTATGTGACCAAGTTCCTCTTCATCCACCAAAATGCACTCAATTTGAACATGAGCGGCCTCTGAAAAACATCCATGGTTGTATCCTCCACTGTCGCAATCATCTTAGAAGTCGATCCAATCAAGTTTCTAGCAATTGGGTTCTGGGACAAGCAAGTTTTGCTCTCATGTGGAATAGATTCCAACTCTGGATATTTATGGTCATCAATAAAATCACTCTATTGATCTAATAATTCTTATGACTAAAAAATACTACCCGAATAAAAAATATTACCAGGCCCAGAAAAACTTCCAAATGGGCTCTGTAAAAATGCATCATAAAAAAAATCATTATCCAACATTATCCCACTCATTGTCCTCCAATCATATGGGTGACCTTCTACGAGGCTCTCCACACATGGTGGCTCCCACAACCAGTGTCACACACGGTGCTCACTAAAAACACTCTCTGTGGATTGAAAAATGCATTCAATTGGCCTATAATTAGCCTTCCACACTTAGTAACACTTCATAAACCAGTCACAAACTAGACACATAAATATTGACACTGAACCAAACAAGGATCCACGTTGAACAAGACCTACCTGCACCATCCAACTTGGCAGATCAACCCTACCTGTAGCACTCTACTACACAGCAGGATCTCCACACAGTAGTCTAGATCTGTGCAACCCTTGCTCAAAAAGACAATACAACTTGCTGCACACTAATTCACCCAACCTTTTCACTCAATGGAAGGGGTGGAAACATTTCCAATTAATATATATATATATATATATATATATATATATAACTTTTCCACCATGGAAAATATCTCACACAGGTGATGTCTCACAACAAGCCCAACTCGCAGTGGAAGAAACAACCACAACTCATGTGAGTTGTGAGGAGAGGCCTAGTAGTGCATGCGTGAGGTTGGTATGCGTTGGAGGAGTATTGTGTATCTAACGTAATTGCTGTGTGGAGAGTGTAGTCCCAGAGAGTGCAGTGCAAGAGACATTGTGCAATTTGAAGTTGTGTGAGTGGCACTGTGAGGTGCATGTGTGTTCTATAACATTGTGATCCTAATTTTATTATTTCATGTGCTAAATGGAGACTGGAGTTGTGCATAAGGATGAGTGTTTGTACACCCATCAGTTTTGAAAAAGTCGACATCCACTAAGAATCACAGCGGAAGTGTGACATTGCTTTGTATTTGACCACTGTTGAGAAGGTCATTTAATTGTAACTACGAGCTACCTAACTAAGCCGATATGTGGGTAATGTGTAAGTTTGGGCATTTGCTGGGCTCATGGATAGTTGCGACTAAGTGCCATGGTGTTTGAAGTTTCCCGTCATTGTGTGTGGAGATGATGTGAACGTGGAGTTGTATTGTGATATCATACTGCCGAGTGTGAATGAGCCTTGAGGTCCAAGGAGAGCTGCATAGGAGCATTGAGGAGCGCATAGGACTATGTTGTGAAGACTTGAGGGCATGATAGTGACTGCCAGAAGAGTTGTGAATCATGTGGAATTGTTGAGCAACGTTGAGTTGATGTTTAGATGTTTTCGGAGTGGAAGATTGGTGGCAACCTCTTGCTGCCATAATGGTTGAGGGATTTTCTTGTGGTTCAGTCTTTTGAGAGCCGCCTTAGATATCTTCTTGTGTTTAAGTAGCTGTGTGTGGAGCATGGAAAATTGAGATTGAGAAAGCGTCGAATCTGTGTGTGAGAACATGATGTTGTGTTTATAGAGACAGCATGGAGGCCGAGGAAGTGAGTGGTGGTCATGAGGTCGTGTGTTGGTGTCATGTGTGCTCACTTAGGTTTGAGAGCTTGAGAGTCGATTGAGAAGCTGCAGAAGGCGTCATTGTTAATGAATCTGCAAGCTTGTCACAGTGGTGTTGGGACTTAGTGAACATTGATAGTGGAAAGTCGATTGCGACTTGTTGTGTGCCGCTTGTGAAGACCTCAAGTCTTTTTGTGGATTGAAGAGCATTGAAGTTGAAGGGTTGTGGATGTAACTAATTGTTGAGTCAATTGAGTGATTTGTGGAGGTGATTGTGTTGTTTTAGTATGGTCGAGTGATCGGTAGAGGGTCGAACCAGGACGTGGATGCTGAAAGAGTGATTTGTAGCTATTGCTTCCACTGCGTGTTGGGCTTGTTGTGAGACATCACTTGTGTGAGATATTTTCCACGGTGGAAAAGTTAGTTTTTTTTTTAATTGGAAATGTTTGCCACCCCTTCCGTTGAGTGAAAAGGTTGGGTGAATCAATGTACAACAAGTTGTGTTGTCTTGTTGAGCGAGGGTTGCACATATTGAGACGCTGTGTGGAGAGCCTGCTATGCAGTAGAGTGCTACAGGTAGGGTCGATCAGCCAAGTTGAATGGTGCAGGTGGGTCTTGTTCAAGGTGCATCCTTGTTTGGTTTAGTGTCAATATTTATGTATGCTTGGTTTGCGCCTAGTTTGTGAAATGTTATTGAGTGTGGAAGGCCAATTAAAGGCCAGTTGAAGGCACTGTTCAATCCACAGAGAGTGTTGTTTGTGACCACCATGTGTGACACTGGCTATGGCAGCCACGGTGTGTGGAGAGCCCTGTAGAAGGTTACTAGTTTGATTGGAGTATAATGAGTGGGATAATGTTGGATACTGATCTTTTTGATGATGCATTTTACAGAGCTCATTTTGGAAGAATTTTTGGGCCTGGTAATATTTTTTATTCAGGTAGTATTTTTGAGTCACAAGAATTATTAGATTAACAAAATGATTTTATTGATGACCGTAAATATCCAGAGCTAGATTCCATTCCACATGAGAAAAAAACTTACTTGTCCCTTAACCCAATTGCTAGTAATTTGATTGGATCTGCTTCTAAGATGGCTACAAAAGTGGAGGATACAACCATGGATGCTGTTCAGAGGCCGCTTATGTTCGAATATGAGTGCATTTTGGTGGCTCCTCATGGAAAGTGGGGAGAGCATGGATTGGATTATCTTGTTTCCACTATTCGAGATGTTGCCTTGCATCCCAATCTGGAAAAGGTTGTTGATGTTAAGTACATAAGAAAGGAGTAGAGGAAGCTCATAAGGAAAGCCAGAAAGGTGAAGATGAAACTACACCAACAAATGAACAAGCATGGACACATTAACAAGAAGGCAAAAATGAAATGTTTTGTTGTAAGCCTAGCCGAGACTTAGACCAGCATGCAACTTAAAGTTTAGGTCATCGTGATTAAGGGGAAGTGTTAGAAGATCAATCATGCCTAATCTTGTGACGATGATAGTCGGGAAGAAGTCAGTGAGACATCAATGTCAGTCGGCGGGAGTCAACGATAGTTGGTAGAATTAGATAGAAAGTTAATGATTGTCCGTAAAACCTCTCTAGACTTACTAGTTGTGTTTTGTATAAATATCTCTTTTGTAATGCAATAAATAAGATCTTCGATAGATTTTATAGTTTTTATCAGGTCTCATTGAACAGCCCCAGCCACATGGGCGAGTATGTCGTGGGAGGCTCAGACCCAAATGGCGCCATGAAAAAAGGAAGCCCATTTGCGGAAGTTGAAATATTGCTAGAATTTTGTAATTTGTTGTCTATAATGAACTGAAATTAAGTTTGTAAGTCACCAAGTTATTGAGAATGTTTACTCTAGAGCATGATTGGATTTTTGTATACAGCTCAACCAAAGCTCCAATCAAAATTGTCAATAACAATGCTTTTCGTAAGATATAATTTGTTCTCCAATACATTTGCATCCCCTTTGGCAGCAATATGATCCAGATTCTCTGATTAAAATAGGAGAAGTCGAAGTCCATGTATGCTTATATAAGAAAAGTTAGAGAGCTTGTAACAATGAGAGCCGATGATAATATTTTTGAGATTCTGCCCTTAGCCATGACCTACCGATTTTCTTCTTCCTAGTGTGATTATGCTTCCTGGAATCGATTTGTTTGCTGCCTGGAATCGATTTTGTTGCCCGTGTATGAGGGAAATATCCCCTCACTCAGAATTTCTTTGGAGGGAAGTAAGGGATATGGGTAATGAACTAATTATGGTAAGAATTAAAATAGAAATAAGAAAGAGGAGAAAGGTTTAGAGAAATCATGAGAGATGATATATTGGGAAAATTAATAAGAGGAGGGGAATTAATGTAAAAGTTGATAGATGATAGGTTTCCAATATTAGCTCAATTTAAATCTATTTTGCGATGTTTTTCAATTTCAAGGGCTTATCTGATAATATGTGAGTCATAAAAGAGAATGTGAGAAAGAATTTTAAATTGATCAAAACAAATAAGGTGCTTTGAATTAAAAGAGTGTTTTGTAATGGTAGACATTGATAACTGAAAGTTGAAATCAACTATGTGCTCCTTTATGGGGGCTTTGAAGGGATGATGAGTCTGCCCAATATAAAACTTTCCACATGAGCAAGGTGTTTGATAAATACCCGAGCTCAAAGTCAGACTTAGTCAGACTTATCCTTGGATTACTTAAACATGTGCTTCAAAGTTTTGTGAGAGAGTGAAGATTTCGGCAAAACACTATAAAAACCATTTTTAAGCCTCACAAAACATTTCATAGTTTAACATAACATAACTTTACAACATCTCTTTTATAGTGAGGTGTTGTCTCACTATTATATGTTATGGATTTTTTAGGAAATCCATTGAAATAATTTTTGGTCAAACCACGATATTTTGTTGTTTAAAATGAGGTTTTGACTCCATATATGGATTCAACACCTGAAAAAACCTAGGGCACTCAGATTGTGGAAAGTTCATATTTGAAACTTATGATTCCAACACATCCTATTATATTCTGGAGAAGTTTGACTGCAAAATATGTCCAAAAAAGCTACAAGGAAAATAAAAGGGCGCTTAGATTATGGAAAGTTCATATTTCAAACTTATGATTCCAACACATCCTATTATATTATGGACAAATTTGAGCGCAAAATATGTCCAAAAAAGCTACAAGGAAAATAAATTACGGCCTCGTAATTTTTTTACAAAGTATAAATTTTACATTTTATTAGATATTTTAGATTTTTAATTTTTTTAATGAATTAAACCTAATTTTAATTTTTAATTTTTAATTAATTTAAAATTTAAAATTAATTTTAATATTAATAGTAAAAAAATATATTGTCTAAAAAATTTATATCATATGTTTTGGTTAACACTTTGTTTCTCCAAATTTTATAAATTCAAGTCTTTCGCAACATGGTGTAACTAACCCATTATTAATATTTATAAATAATTATATTTGGTATAATAATAACAACTAAACCATAATAATATATATAATCTCCCTTTTATAATTATAATTAAAAATATTTATAATAAAATTACTAATTTATAATAAAATATAACATTAATTCTATACCATAGAAAATGTAAAATATTATTTCAATTTATATTGTAATTATAGTTATATTTTTAAACTTTTATTTAAAATCAACTTAATTTAGTAAAAATTAGAAACACTTCATCTATTTCCAAAAGATATTGGCACACAATTAAAAAGGGTCCAATAATTCAGCGATTTTGACATTTTCCTACACCCCACCAACCAAACCACCTTTCTTCCACAAGGTCACATCACCTTATCCAAACAAAATCTGAAAAGGTGGAGATCCATTCCGAATTCCATGGCCATTCTTTAAGTTGGAACTTGGGCCGTGATTAGTGCCCCCACAAAGAAAAGGATAAAGGATGTTTGCACTTATCGCCACTCTGGTATAAATTTGTTCAGTATTCAGGTTTATCACCTAAATCTTTTAGGTCGGATTTTGTTTTAAAATTACTTTTTTCTAATGTCCTTTTTATTTTTATAATTTATTAGAAGTATTTTAGTGATTGGAATTTATTAATTTTTATTTTAATTTGAGTTTTTTTTTTTTAATTAATTAATTAATTAATATGGTTTGCGAGCTATTATATTTTGTTTGTTTTTTAAGTAATAGTGTTATGTAATTTTGTGCGATAATAATGGTTTTATATTTTAGTTATCAAATTTCTCTTTAATTACCCTTACAGCATTTTCTAGTTTAATATAAAATAGAGGTTGTAATTTATTGTCTTGTATTGCTATATTATGTAAAGTAATTTATTGTCTTGTACTGCTATATTATGTAAATAACTTTAGTCAATTTATATAAAAGTAAAAATAAGATAAAATTTAAACAATAAAATTAATAAGTAATTATTATCAAAGTCTTGACAATTCATAATTTTTTTCTATAATATTTTTAACCCATAATTTTTTCCATAGTATTCGTGGACACAGTTATATAAAAATCGATAAAATGATCATCAACATTACCACTATTCTTACTATAAAAATTACCGATCCCTTAAATACGAGTTACTTCCAAAGTGACACTGTGACACTGCTGCACCTATGGAAGTTGTCTCTGCTATCCCAGGAATATATAGGAATGGAGCTTATCCGGGGTTCCCGAGAGAGCTATTGGTGAATACAACGAGTGGGAAAAGTTACACTGCCCATAGGGTTAATGGATGGAAATTTCTGCTGATGTTGGTTAGTTAGGTTTTTGTTTTGTTTTTTTTTAATTTTTATGCACAATACATTATTGTAAATTATTTTATAATGGTTCTATTTCTAAATGCTCCGTAGATACGTAGACATATCTGTTATAATGATATATGCCTGAATGGGTGTAACAAGGTCATGTTTCATTAGGGCAGATTGTCATACCCCATGTCAATTTTTTTTTTTATGGCTATGATTAATATCATTAAAAGTTCCCGAGTTACAAAGTTATGTGCTTGTGATAATATGCGGTTTACATTCTGCTTGACGTGATTAACTCTATCCATATCTGTACGTATATTTGTTGCATTAATGGAGCGGCAGTCATGCCTTAATGTAGGCAGGGTGCAAATTTGATTTGTGCCATCTGTCAACGTGGAAGTTCGGGTTGCAAGATTTGGTCGTTGATTCTGTAATTGCTATTGTTGATAGTTGGAAAATCTGCATTAACTCTGCACTACCACTGTACGTGGCATGTGCATCATTGTCCGTTCTCTCCAACGTCCTCGGGATCCCTTCTGGATCGACGGTGCTGGAATTTGTCTGGTGATCCAATAGCTGGGAAGAATGTGGCCCGCGTACACATCACTTGGTCTAGTTTCCTGTCCTCATTTCTCCGCCATTTCGACCTGCTGCTTGGGTGTTGTTCTCGTCCATTCCAGTCCTCCTGCTTGCTTCAGGCTTCTATGGCGGTCATGGGAGGCGCTCCACCTGCCTTATCCTGGTCTTTCTCTTCAGGTTCTAGACTTAGCCACCTCTTTCCCCGTTCTCTCCCTGTCTGTCCCCACAGCACAGTAGAGTCTCCTCCTTTTTTCCTATTTTCCCCCCTTTTCCTTCTGGAAACCCTTCCAGTTAAGGAAAAAAGTTAAGGTTGGGGAATCCGCAACTGTCTGGCCCTCCCCCTTCCTTGTGAAGTTGCCAACTTTTAAAGAAAACATTTCTTTAAATAATTAAAAAAAAAACCAATATTATTAAAATTCAACAGATAGTAATGTCTCAACAGTTTTGCCATTTACCACAGTAAAATTAAATATTTACATCAATTCCGGGGCATTACATCTCCCCCTCCTGAAATTGGACATCGTCCCGATGTCTGTTGACTAAGAACAGCTCCGGGTAAGCCTTTCTCATGAGCTCTTCATCTTCCCAAGTGGCCTCATCAGGCCCAAAGTGCTGCCATTGCACTTTAACTTGGGTAATAGCTTGCTTCCGCAGCTGTACTTCTCTCTGGTCGAGAATGCTCAGCGGCTCGACCAAGACTTCGCCTTCCGGTTCGACCTGCAACATGAAATATTCTAAATCAGTTTCTTATAAAGAAAACTTTTAGACTGGTCTTCTAGAATTAATCCTCACCTGTATATCCTGCCATCTAATCACATGTTTAGGGTCATAAATGTATTTTTTTAATATAGAGACATGGAAGACATTGTGGACCCGGATGTGACTTGGCAGGGCGAGCTGGTAAGCCACCGGCCCGATTCTTGCCAAGACTTGGAATGGTCCACAATATCGAGGTGCCAACTTGGCACACCCGCTCCATTGCAGTGTACTCTTTCTGGCTTGGATTCTCACATAAACATGGTCACCGACTTGGTATTCTTTGAATCTCCTCTTCCGGTCAGCAAAGCTCTTTTGCCTATCCTGAGCAGCCTTTAAATTAGAGCGTACCCTTTTCACCATATCCTCCATTTCCCTAAGCATCTTTGGCCCTAATCTTAATTTTTCTTCAAGGCCACCCCAGCTTGAGGGTGTGCGGCATTTCCATCCGTACAGTACCTCAAAGGGACTCATTTGTAACGAAGTATGATACCCGTTGTTGTATGCAAATTCAACCAAGTGCAAATACTCCTCCCACCGCGTTGGTTGCTGCATTACATACGCTCTTAACATGTCTTCAACCACTTGGTTCACTCGCTCTGTTTGTCTGTCGGTCTGGGGGTGGTACGCTGTACTGAAGTTAAGCTGCGTTCCCAATTCTGCAAATAGCATCTTCCAAAAGGCCGACATGAATTTCAGGTCACAATCTGAAATTATTGTCTTCAGGAGTCCATGTAATTTAAACACATTCTGCATGAAGATATGGGAAATGTATACAACCCTATAGGTGGATTGCACAGGTATAAAATGTGCTTCTTTACTCAACTTGTCTACCACCACCATAATAGAATCGTTATTCTTCTTTGTCCTAGGCAGCCCTCTTATAAAATCCATAGAAATGGTTTCCCACTTCCATTCTGGAATGGGTAATGGTTGTAATAACCCCGCTGGATGTTGATGCTCTGCCTTAATTTGTTGACACTCCAGGCACCGTGCCAAATACTCAGCCACATTCCTCTTCATTCCCGGCCAATAGTATTCCTTTCGAATCGCAGTGATCATTTTCTGATAACCTGGGTGTCCAGCATAGTGACTGATGTGGAATTCATCTAAAATCAGATTTTTAATGCTGTTTTGATCAGGTACATATAGCCTTTTTTTGTAGTACAACATTCCAGCATCATCCATTTCATATCCTTGCTGATTCTTCTCGCTGATAGATTGTTGTACTTGCTGTTTTATTTGCTGGTACACAGCATCTTGTTCTGCTGCCTTTTTTATCATTTCCTCGAAGGGGCTTTTCCATTGGCTATAGGAAATTTCATACAAACATTGTACCTTCCGACTTAAGGCGTCTGCCACCCGGTTTTCTTTCCCCTTCAGATGTTTGATTTCAAAGTCAAAACCGCCTAGGAAATCTACCCACCGTGCTTGCCTAGCGTTTAAAGTGGGTTGGCTAAAATAATTGGTCAGACTGTGGTGGTCAGTCAGTAGCAAGAATTTCCTGCCCACAAGATAATGTCGCCACATCTTCAAAGCGTGTATAACGGCAGCCAACTCTAAGTCATAAGCAGAATACTTCTGCTCATGCTCCTTTAGTTTCCTAGACTCATAAGCAATTACTTTCCCTTCTTGCATCAACACACCTCCCACGCCTTCCTTGCTTGCGTCAGTGCACACCACATAGTCCTTATTAGGATCAGCTATGCTCAAAATGGGTGCCGTGGTGAGCAGATGCTTAAGATGCTCAAAACTTCTTTGACATTCTGGGGTCCATTTGAATGCTCTTCCCTTTTTTTGTAAGGAGGTGATAGGATACGCTACCCTTGAGAAGCCTTCCACAAATCGTCTGTAATAACCGGCTAACCCCATAAAGGACCTGATGTCTGCTACATCTTTCGGTACAGGCCACTCCATTATGGTTCTTATCTTTTCAGGGTCCACTGCAATCCCTTCCCTTGTGATTATATGGCCCAGATATTGTATTTCCTCCTTGTAAAAGTCACACTTGCTAAACTTAGCATATAACTGGTGTTCTCGGAGGGTTTGCAGCACCAATCTGAGGTGCTCCTTGTGCTCTTCCATAGTGCGGGAGTATATCAATATATCATCGATAAATATCAGCACAAATATGTCCAAATATCGATGAAATATGTTGTTCATCAAGCACATGAAAGTTGCAGGGGCGTTAGTTAACCCAAAAGGTAGCACCACAAATTCGTAATGTCCATACCTTGTTCTAAAAGTTGTTTTAACGATGTCTTCCTCCTTAATCCTGATTTGGTGGTAACCTGATCGCAAATCAATCTTGGAGAACACTGTTGCACCCTTCACTTGATCGAAAAGTTCGTCAATCCGAAGCAGAGGATACTTGTTTTTTATCGTCAGCTTGTTTAGCTGACAATAATACATACACATGTGAAGGGTTTTGTCTTTTTTCTTGACGAATAACACTGGGGCTACCCATGGAGACACACTGGGGTGAATATAGTTTTTATCTAGCAATTCCTGTAACTGCATTTTTAATTCTGTCAACTCAGGTACACTCATTCTATAGGGTGCTCATTTTTAATTCTGTCCAACATGGCTGTTTTATCCTTTGAGTCAGCATAACCCACTTGGATGGCATAAATCTAACACCCCTTCCTGATGCATTTCGCTAACTATGATGTGGTTATTGGCCGATTAATTCCTTGCATCTCCTGCTATATTCCCAGTTCATCCCTATAATAGATAGTCTTTGTTTTACAGTTGATGAGGGACCAATGTTTTTCTAACCAATCCATGCCGATTAGAATGTCATAGGAACCAAGGGGGAGCACATTTAAGTCTGCTATCACTAGCTGTCCAACTATTTTTAAGGGGCAGTCAGTGACTTTAGCAAGCACTCGTCCCTTGGCCCCTGTAGCCAGCTGTACTAGCCAAGGATTCTTGAATTTTATACGTTGCAGCTTACAATGCTTTACCACCTTAGGACTAATATAACTTAATGTGGCTCCTGGGTCAATTAAAATAGTTACAGAAAGGTCTAAAATTTTACCTTCGAGTTCCACCATGGTCGACTAGTACTCCGCCTGACGGTCCTCCAAGGCAACATTAATTCGGGGTATACTATGTCCCACATCACCAACCATTGATGCTTCATGGATCTCGGAGATCAGTTCAGTTCCCTTCCGTTGCGAACAATTTTTAACGTAATGGGGTCCGCCACAGCCCCAACATTGCACGGGAGGCCTTGCTGTCCCTTTATTGTCTAATTTACTAGAGGGCTCACTGGTTCTTGACTCATTGGTTGGCCTTGACCTAAGTGAATTTTTCTGGAAATTTCTGCTGTTCTGTCCTTTTGCGAAGCCCTTATTACTTCCACCGTGACTCCCTTTATTATTTCCAGCCAATCTGTTGTTTCTTTTATCAGCCCCCCTTTTCCCTGGAACCTCTCCTTTCTGTTTACTTTGCTGGTAGAAAATTCTGGCTTTACGTATTACTTCGTCCATTATCTTTGGATTGTCAAATTCAATCCTTTCCCTCATATACGAGGGTAAACTACTGACAAATATTTGTACCTTAGCCTTTTCCTCTTTAATATAAGGTACATAACGAAGTAATAATGTAAAGCGAGTGATAAATTCATCCATGGTCTGCTGTCCCAGACGCAAATAATGGAATTATCTCGCCTTTTCATCATAGAACCGTTCCGTCAGGTACCTCTCTTTAAAATATTTTTGAAATTTGTCCCAGGTAATATTCTGCTCACTTACTCCTCTCACAATCTTGACTTCCTCCCACCATAAGGTGGCTTTCCCTTGTAATTGGAAGATGGCTAATCGTGCCTTGAGATTGTGATCATATTCGTACAGCTGGAAGTATTTGTTCATATTAATTAACCATGCCTCCGCTGCTTCCTCTTGTTCTCCGTCAAAGTGCGGCAGCTTGATCTTGTGGAACTCCCCTTGCAGTTCAATCCGCTACCTCTTTGATGTCTGCTGCTCAGAGGCATTATCAGATCGTTCCTCCTACTCTTCATTCCTTCCTTCCGACCTTTCTGGTTCTGTGTGGAGATTCTGTTCTTCCGACACTCTTTGCTGCTCAGCACTGGGATTTGGCAGTTGCTGATTCTGTTTGTCTGATAGGCTCTTTAAAATTCTCTCCTGCTCCATGGTTATTTTGGCGTTATCTTCTCGTAATCGAGCTATTTCATTTCTTAGTTCTTGTACCATTTCTAATATTGCATGGTTCGTATTATGAGTCTCCTCTCCAATCTGTACCCACAATTCTGGGTTCCTTCCAGGGCTTGTTGCTAGTCCCTGACCTGCTACGAACCTATGGGGTCCGCTGCCTACCCTTCTCATGTTGACTGTCCCCTAGTTTTCTCCTAGGAACCTGAACAGAGGAAACAATTAGCACAACATAGTTTTTTTTTTTTTTTTTTTTTTTTTTTTTGGTGAAAAGTTAGAAATACAAAGATAATATAAAATGAACCTACTTCAGCCACTTATCTCCCAGAGGCCACAGTTTTGAGAACGTGGCTCTGATACCACTTGTCATACCCCCATGTCAATTTTTTTTTTACGGCTATGATTAATATCATTAAAAGTTCCCGAGTTACAAAGTTAAGGTGCTTGTGATATTATGAGGTTTACATTTTGCTTGACGTGATTAACTCTATCCATATCTATACGTATATTTGCTGCATTAATGGAGCGACAGTCATGCCTTAATGTAGGCAGGGTGCAAATTTGATTTGTGCCATCTGTCAACGTGGAAGTTCGGGTTGCAAGATCTAGCCGTCGATTCTGTATTTGCTATTGTTGATAGTTGGAAACTCTACATTAACCCTGCACTACCACTGTACGTGGCATGTGCAGCGTTGTCCACTCTCTGCAGTGTCCTCAAGATCCCTTCTAGATCGACGGTGTTGGAATTTGTCTGGTGATCCAACGGCTGGGAAGAATGTGGCCCGTGTACACATCACTTGGTCTAGTTTCCTGTCCTCATTTCTCCGCCATTTCGACTTGCTGCTTGGGTGTTGTTCTCATCCATTCTAGTCCTCCT
This sequence comes from Pinus tabuliformis, assembly GCA_031772625.1. Lineage (NCBI taxonomy): Eukaryota > Viridiplantae > Streptophyta > Pinopsida > Pinales > Pinaceae > Pinus > Pinus tabuliformis. Next base: position 532,904,729 of record CM062820.1, read on the forward strand.
GCTTGCTTCAGGCTTCTATGGCGGTCATGGGAGGTGCTCCACCTGCCTTATCCTGGTCTTTGTCTTCAGCTTCTGTCACGGGTAAGCTCTTTTCTTTTTGACTTGAGGAGATTACCAATTTTCCCTACGTGATGATGTCGAGTTCTTTTTATGCATGCAGGCGTGCCTGAGTTGTTTAAATTCCACCGTATATGTTGATACTATCAGTTTGTTAATTGAATTTTTAGGATTGTTTTGGTAAGCTCCCTCAACCCAAACTACGAACTTGGGTCCAGCTTCGCCTCTATCCTCCCAAGACTAGCTCCAATACTGGCCGGGTATGAGGATTTCTACCATGTTATGGTTGCAAATGAAACTATGCTATTTCTCTTGCGATAGGCTCATCTCAGAGTTTAAATGTTGTCTTTGTAACATTATTTAAGTATTTTGTGACAGTGTAAATTTCCAAGTTCAATGCTTATCCATGAAGGTTCGTCCAGGTTCTAGCAATTGTCAACCTTGTTTCCTGTTTGTACTATGTCATATTTGAGAGAGGGTTTTGAGCTGCGAGGTTTTTCGCTGTGAAACTGTGTATGGCTCGCAGCCTGTATGTAATTCCTCAGGTTGGAAACAGTTATTTACTTGCAGATGTTCATTAATTTTGTCTGGAACCGCATGATGTTTACTTATGTTATGGAAATGAATTTACTCCTCTGTTAATGAAATACTCTCTGTCCGGTTGTGACTACCACCAACCCGTTATGGCCCCAAGGGCGATTGTCAAATATTTGTTTACCCCAACAAGGGCTTCTATTATTATTACAGTTGAGTTTCATGTTTATCAATGTATATTTGGTATATATTTCACGGTTATTGCTACAGGGAAACACCCTATTCTACTGTTGCGTAGAGTTATAATTCTTTCCCTAATCTTAGTTGTACTTAAGTTATTTCTTCCCGCTGCAAATCTAGTTGTATAGTCAGGGTTTTGGAAATCCTACAGGCTAGTCTGGCCACTACGAGCTGGCTGTAGTGCCATGGTTTCGACTTCACCCTTGTCGATAACCCACATCAAAAGGTTTCCGCTCTACTCCTTCGTATGCAGGGGTAATATCTACGTTCCTTTTTTGTACAGTTGAGACAACTATTATCGAGCACACTCACCCCGTGCTGGAACTAGTTAGATAAGAATTGCCTCCGTCAAGGTTCACATGCAAGCATGATATTTAGAGGGCACTGTGCCATCCGAGGGATATTTATCGACTGCTTACTAATAGTAACAATTTAACAACCAACTCAGGACTCCTTCTACCATGAGTATTTTCCATCCTCGGTTTCAACAACCCTTCAAACTCTAGAGGGAAAAACCCCACACCTAAGGTTCAGGGTGCATGGATTGCCATTTCCGACCCAGTGACATCCTTAAACAACCACCTCACTACTATCCGAACTAAATTTACTGGGCTTCCCTACCCCAAGTCTTGATTTACATATGGGCTTTTAATCTTCTATTCAAATGTGTGTTTGTTGGCATGATGATAATCCTAGCAGTGCTCCTATTCATGTATATTTTAATAAAAATAAAACAGAGAAGGATTAGCAGTTGCCGTGGCTTACCGATAAATGTCTATTTCATCCATGACTCTCTTTCCTTCATAACTAACACAACAATACTATTTTATCTGTGACTCAGTCTTTAATAATTAACACAACAATGCTATTTTATCTGTGACTCAGTCTTTAATAATTAACACAGCAATGCTATTTTATCCGTGACTCAGTCTTTAATAATTAACACAACAATGCTATACTACCATATATTACAACTACTGCTTCAATATTTTAAATACTTCTACATAGTTCAGCCACTTACCTGGTTTTCCCGTAGCTTGCTTAACACTCAGAAGCTGAGATTACCTCTGCTCATCTGCTTCCAGTCTGCCTCCCGTCCGTGAGATTCGTCCTTCAGGACCAGAATCTCCCCCCTTGCTCTCTTGCAGGACCGTTGTCCACAGCAAGTTATTTGCACTCAGTGCCTGGCTATCTGGTCATCACCAGACTTAGCCACCTCTTTCTCTGCTCTCTCTATCTGTCCCCACAACACAATAGAGTCTCCTTCTTTTTTCCTGTTTTCCCCCCTTTTCCTTCTGGAAACCCTTCCAGTTAAGGAAAACAGTTAGGGTTGGGGAATCCGCAACTGCTTGGCCCTCCCCCTTCCTTGGGAAGTTGCCAACTTTTAAAGAAAACATTTCTTTAAATAATTAAAAAAAAAACCAATATTATTAAAATTCAACAGATAGTAATGTCTCAACAGTTTTTCCATTTACCACAGTAAAATTAAATATTTACATCAATTCCGGGGCATTACACAGATGCTGATGCTGGTTACTGAAAAGTAGGTTTATGATATGTTTTTTCAAATGGTAAATGAATCTAATTTAAGTTAATCTATCTTTATGAGAGATTTTTCGGCGTAAATCACAAGATATTTCATTTGTCGATGCGTTTCGAACTAGCTAGTGTGGTTCATCGTCAGGACAAGTTGAATGAGCAGATCAGGGTTTTCATGTTAAATAGATAGAGCAGAAACTCCAATGGCAAAATTCCTTGACCAAGTAACGACTATATACGGTTAGATTTGGTATGACTATTATTTAATTAAAAAATAACTTAGGTTAGTTAAATTCTTATTAAAACAAGAGTAAATGGATCCTTTTTATCCAATTATAATTAATCTATCTTTATTATTATAAAAAAATTTGGATTTATGTTTATAAATAAAATTTTGTATGATTTATTAATAAAATGATAAATTAATTTTTATTTATTTATTTTTATATAAATTTTATCTATTTTTATATATAATAAATTTATATTAATTTTTTACATTATTTCAATGTGAAAGAGATGTTCTCATATCATATAAATATTAGACAATCCATGGTATTATTAATCTACAATATTATTCTCTAATGTAACCTATTTCGATGAGGCATAATCTTTTTTTGAAATTACAATATTCTATTTTGTCCTTATATATAGTTTTTCCCTTCTATAAAATTACATATATCTTTAATCTTTAAACTAATTTGAACTATATTAAACATATTTATAAATAAACATTTTATTTTTAATATAGAAATATTAAAACAACTTAGATCCATTTTAACTCAGAATTTATAAGTGTGGAGAGGGATACAAATTTTAGAGTTGAAAAACTTTCCTCATGTTTTATGCTCAAAAAAGAGGTTTCCAAGTTGAGAGATTTGATCCCTCTGCCTTGATAGATTTGGAGTTAAGATGAATCTAGGCTAGCACTTAAACTAGCACAAACCCGATCTTTCATATTTCACAAAATTGTAAACTTGATCTAATAGCACTTTGAAAATCTTGTACCAATCACTTAAATGCCAAACTTAGGTGCACTATTTAATAAAAATATAATTTTTGCCCCTCATTTAAATATTGGATCCAACTTGGATAGCCCAAACAAATGTTATCATCCTTTACACCCAAACTCAATTCTTATATATGACATAATAAATTCATAATGAAAATATCCTTGTATTATGGATACTAGGTAAACATTCTAAACATTATCTATTGTTATATTTTATACTCTGAAACATATGAAAAAATAAATAAATGAGTACAATTATTTACACATTTAATTATAAAATTTTCATTTTGATTATATCTATATATAATTTAAATTTATTTTACCAAAAAGTCGTAAAAAGAATTCTTACTTTAAAAATAAAATGTCTTTAATTTTCCTTAAATTGATTTTATTTTGATAAGGCTTGCTTTGCAGGGTTCAAGTGATTCGAGGATTTTTGAGTTCACTAAATCGATTTATATATAAAAAATTACTCCAAACCAAAAAAAAAATCTCAAAAAAAAAATTATCATCGAATTTCTTTAAAAAATAAAATAAAAATATAATAAATATCTTTTAATATTGAATAAATATCTTTTAAAAGACATTGGTTGAAAAGAACTTAGACTAAATGGCCACGAAAGGATAAGGATAAACCATATTCCACTCACGTTGGGTCTCTATAATTTGGAAAGATTTGGACCATAAGGCCGTAAAACGTATTTTGCAATGATGCAGTTCTCTATAATTTGGGAATGGCTTCGACCAAAAGGCCGTGAAAAGATATAAAGGATATTTGCACCCATCACCGGTCTCAGACATAGACCAAAGGCTATTGAAAACATGGATGAATGTGCCTCGCTTTATTAGTCCCTGCCATTTGGCAATGGCCAGGGACTATAGCAATCGAAATGGTAGTTATAAGCATTAGTTTCAACCGTTCATTATAAGCAATAAAACTAATAAGCAATGTTTTGGCGGGGAATAAGCAATGCTTTTAGGTTTAAGTGTATTTTCAACCGCGCAAATTTTTTAGCCATCTTATTTGGCCTCTTCTCGAGGCCAGAGGCTATAACCATATAATATAATCAGTGTTTTCCTTCACATTTCCTTCGCATTCTCAAATCAGGAAACTAATGCTAGCATTACCTGAAAGCATTAAATGTTATGATTTAATGACTTGCCTATTGACTATACCTCTATGCGCAACCACGTACTCCATATTTGCATGTAATCTGACATTTGCCAATAGTCACATTTGCATGTAATCTGACATCTGCACAGCATTACCCTCGTGTCTGGTCCTTGTCCTTCATTGACACCTCCTACTGGTCCTTGTCCTTCATTGGCACCTCCTACTTCTTTTGTTGGTTGCTTGGCTGCTGGGCTTAACTGAAGCCATTCACCTTTAGCTTTCCATATTTTCTCTCTGATCTAGCTTTCAATATTTGTTCTCTGGTCTAGTGTATGCTCTTCACCTTGCAGGCTTAGTGCATACGCTTTCTAATCTTGTTGAACCAAAACCATGACGCTTTTTCCTGTTGTTCCCCTGCTATTGAACCAGAACTAGAACCATGGTTCTTTTCCATTGTTCCCTTGCTGTTGAACCAGAACCATGGTTCTTTTCCGTTGTTCCCATGCTGTTGAACCAGAACCATGGTGCTTTTTCCCTAGAAAAAAAAGCTTTTTCCTGTTGTGATAAATAAACATCTCTGCGTATTCATCCCTTCTTTGCATGGCAACAAGGCTGCAACAACACCTGCACTCTGCACTATTGTACAAAAGCACATATTGTGCACTGTGCACTATGGTACAAAAGCACACAGACCCTGCTCCAGCTCATAATCTAATGGTGCCACCCGAATACTCGAATGAATAGCCATCTTTGTTCCATTGGAAATCTAATAGTACCACCCAAATTCTCGAATGAATAGCCATCCTTGTTCCATTGGAATGAATAGCCATCCCTGTTCCATTGGAATTATTTTCATTGTGCTAAGGAATAACCTCTACTTCTTCCCATTATCTTTATGTAACAACATAATTTCCCTTCGCTTTGCTCAACAACATAATTGTTGTGCTCCCCATTAATGGCGGTGTTGATCCAACGCTTCCGTGTGTTTCGTGGCATGTGCTTAAATCTAGTGATGTGTCTGTTTACTAACACTTGTGGGTTTTGGTGTAACGGTAATCGTGGTTACAACAAGTGGTGTCAGAGCCAAAGGTCTCAAGTTCGAAACACACCTGGCTCGCGTTGAGGGGGGAGATTGTTGTGCTCCCTGTTAATGGCAGTGTTGATCCAACGCTCCTGTGTGTTTCGTGGCATGTGCTTAACACTAGCGATGTCTCTGTTTACTAACACCTGTGGGTTTTGGTGTAATGGCAATCGTGACTCCAACAAGTGGTATCGGAGCCAAAGGTCTCGAGTTCGAAACACACCTGGCTTGCGTTGAGGGGGGAGATTGTTGTGCTCCCCGTTAATGGCGGTGTTGATCCAACGCTCCCGTGTGTTTCGTGGCATGTGCTTAAATCTAGCGATGTGTCTGTTTATTAACACCTGCAGGTTTTGGTTTAACGGCAATCGTGACTCCAACAATAATTCTTTTGCAGCAATTTTTGAGAGCATGTTGGACAATTTCTCGCCTGTTGATGCGACTAGCGACAAAGTTATTTCCCTTCGCTTTGCTCAGCAACATAATTCTTTTGAAGCAATTTTTGGAGAACATGTTGGACAAGTTCTCGCCTGTTGATGCGACTGGCGACAACGTTAAGGTTGAGGGGTTCTACATACAGGGAATGCAGACAATGTGTCAAAAGATTGATTATGTGATTTTGCCGAAGATATCTAGACAATGTTATGGATCACAGAAGTCTAAATTCCTTAAAAACTATTGTAATTAAAAATATTCAATGACATAAATACATTTTTATATATCCATAATATCAATTTTATCAACATTTTATATATCCATAATATCAATTTTATTTACATTGTTGATGCAAGGATGGTTTCATGGCTGGTTGGTACAGCTGGTCTTGCTAGTGCTTCATGATCAACTACTCAAATTTGTATTGTGCTTCATGATCAACTACTCAAATTGGTACTGAAACCCTAGTTTTTTCCACGTATGGTGCTAGTTTAGTTTTTTCATGTATGATGCTAGTTGTGTTGTTTTAGGTTGTTTAGAGGGCGCGTTCATTAGCCTAGTTGAGACTTGATGCAGATCATATTTTTGGGGAGTGAAACCCCCTTTGTTTATTTAGAGAAATTGAAACTTCATTTGTGTACAATTGGTACAACGAGGAATCGTGAGCTCTAGACTTTGAGCCTCTCTCACCTCAATTTTATTGCTCAGATGTTTCCAATCCTGAGGTCGACAGTTCGCGCCTCTCTGACTTCAATTTTATTGCTCGTCTATAAATTTTAGTACGTTCAAAGATCTGTTATTTATTTTACTATTTTATATATTCTCAAGTTTTGATTCCTTACTAATTAGTTTTTCATTTATATTATCTTTTAAAAAAAAAACAGAGACAGGAGATTGCTGGTTGAATACCCTGAAGAAAAATAGAGACATGAAATTGCTGGTTGAATACTTGGAGTAAAAACAGAGACAGAAGATTGTTGGTTGAATACCCGGAACCATGATGTCTTTCTTCAGAAACGTCGGACACCAAACAGTTGGTCGAGGCAAAAGAATCCCCTGCACGGCCTACAAAAAATAAACAATAAATTTAGCAGTCAGAGACATATTTTAGGTAGAAACAGAAAATGGAAAATGCATGCCTACTTGGAAACCTATATACAGAAAGAAGAAACAGGCCGCATCGAGGAAATTTGTAATCTCTTATTTTTAGTTCGAATACATCAGTAGTAGCAAATTTATATTAATTTCTACATGGTATTAGTGTAGAAATCACAATAGCAACCAACCTATTGAGATTCTCCTTCAGAGATTTCGATTTGCAGATATAGTCAAGCAGGTTTCTTTCCTGCGGGAAAATGTCTTTCAATTGATTGAGGTTGGAATGTGCCCTTGAGGGAAACTCGAATTTCATAGCTTGGAAGGACATGATTGAAGCAGTGTGCGATGATAATGGTGTGTTGGAGTACACCAAAATTGACATTCCAAAGCTAGTAGTATCGGATGTACAACAAATAGCCTAGTGGAATAAGGATATCGCAAAAACCAAGAGGATCATCCTAGAGGGTGTGAGAGACCACATAGTCTCGAATTTACATGGCAGGGAAACTCCCTTTGATGTGGAATACCCTCACTAATCTATTAAAAAATGGTAGTGATGCTAGAAAACTGGCATTGAGGGACAATCTTAAAAACATGTACATGGAGACAGGAGAAACCATTTAACATTATCTTTCTCAGTTCACTCAATGTTGAGATGAGCTTGAAGGAATTGGAGAAAATATTCCCTCTTTAAAACTCATGAGCCTAGCTCTCCTAGGCCTTCCAAAATCCTAACACAACTACCAAAACTCAACTCACTTTCCAATATTACCTCTTTCAATTGTTTTGGAAAAAACTTTCAAACATTACACCCCTTAATACAAAATATGACCCTAGAAAAATTCCTTTTAAATCTTTTAACTACCCAACAAAATCATGTCTTAATAATTCTTGTACTAAACTCTTAAGAAAAACTTCCAAATAATAATGAATAAAACATTACTTTAAAAAGCTCTTCCCAAAAAAATATATTTTAAAACACCTTTTGTTGTTGTTTTCAATTCACAATTAAAAAAGCTTTTTGTACTTTATAAAATCTATTTGATAATTTTGTTTTAATATCTCTCAATCTTTAAAAAAAATTCTTTCGAATATCTATTCAAAACTTTAACAATAAACGTTTATAAGCTCCCAATATATGGAGGCCAAGCTAACCATTTACATACGAACTTTTCAAACTATTCGGTGGCCACGTTAACGAGCCTCACAATATATGGAGGCTGTGTTAGTCCTAACACTCTATCTGAACATGGAGGCCATGTTAGTTCTAACACTCTATCTGAACATGGAGGCGTGTTAGTCCTAACACTCTATCTGAACCGTAAAACCGATGGGTGCAGTGAAAAGCGAAGTATGGCCGTTCTCTATTATGGGAGCCAAACCAAAGTCACCCAGCTTTGCTTGGAACTGTGAGTCCAACATAATGTTACTAAATTTTATATCTCGATGCACCACTCACTGTTCAAATTCGTTGTGGAGATAGATAAGAACCAAAACCAAATGACATGCTATTCTATATCTGACGTTCCATTCCTGCGCAGGCGGATCTGGTCCCGTCGAGGATCTGAAGAGGTATTTGTTGAGACTTCCATTGGACATGAACTTGTAAACCAGCAGCAATTCGTTGGGCCTCTCGTGGCACCATCCCAACAGTGGAACCAAGTTGCTGTGCCTGAGCTATAATTACACTTGAAAATATTGTGCACTAAATCATATTTTGTATGTTATTAAATATCAATAATTTCATGCGTAAATATGTTAAACTTTAGTTTAAGATAGCACACTATCTAATATACACCATCAAGTAACCCAACCCAATTGGGAATTATTCACTTGAACTAAATTTCTTAAACCCGATTAAATAACAACTAATTAGCTCACATAACAATTACGACCTATATATATATATATATATATGCGGGTTGTTCAATTATTAGTGAGTTTGATTAAACATTTAAAAGAATTATAATTTAGTTTAAATCATAAGAAAATTAAAACTAATAAGTATATAATCTAAGTTAAAAATTTGTAATTCATAATGGTTATGAAATCCTAAAATAACGAAAAACACATATATAATAATACAATGAAAAACTAATAACTGTATAATTATATACTTTACGCTTATACAAACTATAATGTAGATAGTTTAGCAACGAAACAATAACGTAGATTGTTTACAAACGATAGTCTAGTGAAGTCAATATGAAAGTTAGCCTGAAACGAGTGATGACTAAATTGATGCAAGATGACAACCAAGTATACCATGGCAGCCTCACAACATATATTTTATATTTACTTGTCTCATTGATTTAGTTATTGCATTGGTGACTTGTGATTAGTACTTGGTCGTTGTTGACAGCGAGATAACTATTCCAACACATTCAAATGGTCGACCGTGGAGGGATCTCCTCATTGCAATTTTTTCTAATGATGCATGTTAACCAGAACATCATGTGTGATTTTATTTTTTTCTAATGATGCATGTTAACCAGAACATCATGTGTGATTTTATGCAACTTTGTAATGTTGCGCATTTTACAAAGAAAAACCCAGACATGTGACTAGTTAAGAGAAGTCTACCACATACATGTAACTGCCATGCAAGGAATGGATGGAGTAGATGAGTATTACAACCAATGGATGTTAGAAGAAAAATTAGATGGATGTAGTTAAAACTTGATTAGCTGTGAGTATGTTAATTTTTACCTATTAGCGTGGAAGTCTTAGAAGTCAAACGGTTAACGCTCCAAATACGTAATTTGATTGAAATTTTCAATCATGCATGGAACTACAAAATGTTGTAGAAAAGTAGCGAGTATGCTATTTTTTATCTATTGAGGTAGAATTATTAGAAGTCAAACCTTGGACCCTTCAAACAGGTAACATTATTGAAATTTTCTATGTCATGGAAGTAGAACTTGTAGAGAAGTAAGGAGTATGTTAATTTTTATCTCTTGGAGTAGACCCATTAGAAATCAAACATTTAACGCTTCAAACACGTAATTTGATTGAAATTTTCTATCATGCATGGAACTAGAACTTGCAGTAGAGAAGTAAGGAATATGTTAATTTTTAACTATTGGAGTAGAACTATTATAAGTCAAACGTGTAATGCTTCAAACACGTAATTTGATTGAAATTTTCTATGATGCATAGAGCTAGGAGTTAGGAGTAAGGAGTATGTTAATTTTTATCTATTGGAGTATAACTATTAGAAGTCAAACGTCTAACGCTTCAAACATGTAATTTGATTGAAATTTTCTATGATGCATAGAACTAGGAGTAAGGAGTATGTTAATTTTTTTCTATTGGAGTATAACTATTAGAAGTCAAACGTGTAACGCTTCAAACACGTAATTTGATTGAAATTTTTTATGATGCATAGAACTAGGAGTAAGGTGTATGTTAATTTTTATCTATTGGAGTATAACTATTATAAGTCAAATGTTCAACGCTTCAAATACGTAATTTGATTGAAATTTTCTATCATGCATGGAACTAGAAGTTGTGGCAGAGAAGTGAGGAATATGTTAACTTTTATCTATTAGAGTAGAACCCGTGACAAAAAGTTAAAGGTTAAAATGGGATATGACCAGTTTAGCCAAATATCCAAAACGTTGGAGACTTCAAACGCCACAGTTGTTAATATTCAGATGTTCAACGCTTCGAAAGCTGTAGTTATTAGTATTCAAACTTTGAATACTACAAAAGCGATAGCTACTAGTATTCAAGCGTTGACCCGTTCAAAAGCTGTAGTTATTAGTATTCAAACGTTGAATACTTCAAAAGCGATAGCTACTGGTATTCAAGCGTTGAAACGTTCAAAAGCTGTAGTTACTAGTATTCAAACGTTGAACAAAAGTAAGGGGTAGATTAATTTTGCAGCAATTTTATGCTACCGATTGCTTTTTCACTAAATTCAATTTCAATTTCATTTTTATCAAATTTAATTTCATTTTAAAATTAGCTTTGCAACAAGATTAGCGGAAGAATTCCGACTATAAAGTTGCTGTGCTGCAAGGTTATTCTAGCCTCGGAGGTTAGAATTTTTTTTAAAGGGGGCACATGGTCAGAGTCTGGCTCAGAAATGGGTTACAGTAAGTCAAAACTTGGCAAGCACATCACAACTGCACAGAGGTTTAATTGAAACAGAAATTAAACGCACTAAAAAACAATATAGTAAAAGTAAAATGGTTGCGGTAAATTTACTCATGAAGGTTTAAGGCCACATCTCAATAAACCAAATTTTGGATTATATTATAAATCATATGTAAATACATTCGCATGATAAATTGGAGGTAGCTGCGCCAGGTAAAAATATAAAGAACTTATTGCCATTTACGCTTCACTGCGGAGTCACTGTCTGTAAAACTCCTTAAAACTTGTTTTCATGCGGCCACACAATTTTCTCCACGATTTTCTCCACACTATCTCACAGACTTTCACCCTCTCTAATGACTTTTACATACATATTTATCCAAAACACACATTTTTACTCATTAATACATGAGAGACTCTCTAATGACTTTTACATACATATTTATCCAAAACACATTTTTACTCATTAATATATTTATCCAAAACACATTTTTACTCATTAATACATGACACATAAAATATTTAAGACACAGGATGGGCGATTATACAAAATGAGGGATTTCCTGAACTAGGATGGGCGATTATACAAAATGAGGGATTTCCCGAACTTGATTTCCTGAACTTGGTTGCAGACTGCAAGTAAGAGTTACCCCGTAAATGTTTGAACATAAAATTTACCAACTCTTCATTAAGTGCTTTAACTCCCTGCCTCCTGGAAACAAAATCACAACTTGCAGTAGTTGACTGGACGAGCATGGTATTTGCCAGTGTGTTTAAGGCGGTGGTTGGGATTAATATCTCCAACACTCCCCCTTAATCACAATTACCACCATTGACAATTCCCAAACAAGTCTCTAAGATAAACAAAACTTTCACGTGTCAATGGCTTTGTGAAATATCAGCAAATTGTTCCTCTGACCTGCAGCACACTTTCAGTGTTGCAATACAATTTCACCATTGTTAATCAACTCTCTAATAAAATGATATTTAGCATCAATGTGCTTGGTCCTCTTGTGAAAGAGAAATTCTTTGATAATGCAATTGTGAAGTGTTGTCACGGAGAATAGTTGGCATTCCCTCTTGCTCGTGGCGAAGATCCCTCAACATCCTTCTCATCCAAACTCCTTGACACGTTGCTATTGTTGCGGATACATATTCAGCTTCTCTTGTTGACAGTGACATTATTGGCTGCTTCTTGGAGGCCCATGAAATGGATCCGGAACCCAAATTAGAAACATATCCTGACGTGCTTTTTCCGTCATCGACACTTTCTACCCAATCACTGTGAGTGTAACCAACCAGCCCGAAATCATTTGTTGCGGCGTAGAAAATACCATATTTTTTTGTCCCATTGACATACCTTAGAATCATTTTGGCTGCTAGCCAATGTGTTTCCTTGGTTGTCTCCATGAACCTCGACACCAAACTCACTGCATACATTATATATGGCCTAATGGCAGTCAAATACATCAAACTGCCTGTCATTCTTTTGTATAATGTCGAATTGATATTGCTGATGCAATATTCTTTGCTCAGCTTCAACCCCATGATAGTTAGAGTTGGTGCAGGCTTGTTGTTCTGCATTTTAAACCTTTTCTGTTTAATTCACTTCTATGCCCAAAAAACATCTTAACAACCCCAAGTTAGTCATTTCAAATTCATTTTTCATGACTTTGTTGAAATTAGTGATGAGAAAATTATCACTACCTGTAAAAATCAAATCATCTACATATAAGACAATAATAAGAATCTTACCATCACTCTCTTTGATGTAGAGAGTAGGCTCACCATCACATTTGCCGAAACCATTGTCCAACAAGTGAGCATATAACCTGCTATACCATGCATGCGGTGCTTGATTTTAGCCCATAAAGAGCTTTCCTCAATCGATACACTTTGTCTTCTTGGCCTTCTACCTCATAACCAGGTGGTTTCGTAACATACACCTCCTCCTTCAACACTCCATTCAAGAACGTTGATTTTACGTCCATTTGATACACTTTCCATTTATGTTGTGCGACAATCGCCACAACTGTATGCACTGTCTCCATCCTCGTGACTGGCGCAAACATCTCTGCATAATCTCTTCCATGCTGTTGCTTGTATCCTTTGGCAATTAGCCTCAATTTATGCCTTTCGATCTTACCATCGACATTGCTCTTGGCCATATAGACCCACTTCACTCCAATGACTTCTTTTCCTTATAGAAGGTTCACTAACTCCCATGTGTCATTCTTTTCTATTGCTTCTATTTCTTCATCCATTTCCGCAACCCATTTTTATTCTTTGATTGCATCTTCAAAATGGATTGGGTCATCTACATGACAAAATAATGCAAATAAGGAATTTAGATCAGCGCTACTATCAACTTCATCTTGCTCATAAATCTCATTCAAATTTTTGAATTTTGGTCTTCTTGTGCTTTTTGTAGATGGGCTTGACATGTCACTTCGTGTTGCGCTTTGCGGTGTGATGGGAGAAGCACTTGCTTGATTGCATGACACTGTCCTATTATTTGTTGATGGTGTTACTTGTTGCTTGCTTTATTGCGCTTGAAAAGGAGTAGAGGGAGTCACTATTGAGGAATTGCTTGCTGCTATCAATTCCTCTTTGCCCTCATGTGGTATACATGATTTGACATTCATTGTCTTCTCTAAACTTCCAACCCATGCTTCCTCTTCTATGAACTATTGTCTCAAATTCTGTCCTTCGCATTTGTAGTCTTGTTGTCTTGACTTTTTCCAATCCTTGGTAGGTTGTTTGGAGGGTATCCCTTGCTTTTTTGGTGTTCGTTGCTCCTGCAATCCTTGGGAAAATAATTTCATGAACTTTTTGGAAAATGTAGAAGAGGGATTTTGCATGCTTCTTCCTGTTGTCCCTCAACAAATCCCTTTTTGTTTGAGACAAGGCATTGTATGTTGCTGCACCTGCTGGTTCTTCAAAACCATTCTCCACCAAATCCTAAATGTCTTGAGAAGAAAACATGGCCTTCATTGTAATAGCTCAATAATCATAATTTTTTCCATTAAACTGAGGTATTTGAGGATTAGTCAAGCTTGTGCTTGATGTTGCCATTTTTGAGTGTAAAAAAAAACTTTCTACCTGCTCGTAAATACACACCAAAGGAAAAAACAATCTTCCATCAAAACAATTTTTAATTGCTAGTAGAAACACTTGATTTTACACTAACAAATTTTAACCTGCTTTGGTACCATGTTAGAAATTTTTTTACAGGAGGAAGAGGAGAGGAGTCTGGCTCACAAATCGGTTGTGGTAAGCACATAGTAGCTACACAGAGGCTTAATTGAAAAAAAAATTAAATGCACAACAAAAACAGAGTAAAAACAAAATGGTTTCCGTAAATCTAATAACAAACCAAACTTTGGATTATATTATAAAGCATATGTAAATAAATTTGCATGATAAATTGGAGGTTTTTGCTTGAAGTAAAAACAAAAAAAAACTTACAGCAATTTACCCTTCACTAGGGTTGTGGATTAATGTGTAAAACTACGTAAAACTTGTTTTCACACGCCCACCAATATTCTCTCCATGATTTTCTCCTCACTACCTCACAGACTTTCACCCTCTCTCTCATCCAACCATGCAAATGAATTTTAAATACATATTTAATCCAAAACACACATTTTTATTCATTAATACATGATAGAGAAAATATTTAAGACATGAGATGGGCGATTATACAAAATGAGGTATTTCCTAAACTTGCAAAGGTTGCAGACTACAAGTAAGAGTTACACAGTGAATGTTTGAACATATATTTTACCAACTCTTCATTAAGTGCTTTAAATCTCTATTCTATTGCAGAATGGTTAGCGCTGTACTTTTGCTCAGACTTTAGTCCTTCCACCTGCAAACAAAATCTCAACCTGTAGTAGTTGACTGGGCGAGCATGGTGTTTGTTAGTATGTTTAAGGCAGTGTTTGGGATTAATATTTCCAACACTCCCCCTTAATCACAATTTAGTCTATTGAAAATTCCCAAACAGTCTTTGAGATAAACAAAACATTCACGTGCCAATGGCTTTGTGAAAATATTAGCAAATTGTTCTTGTGACTTGCAGAGCTGCTACACAATTTCACCATTGTTAATCAACTCTATAATAAAATGATATTTAAAATCAATTTGCTTGGTCCTATTGTGAAAGACAAAATTATTTGACAATGCAATTGTAGAAGTGTTGTCGCCTAAAATAGTTGTCGTCCCCTCTTGGTCATGGCAAAGATCCCTCAACATCCCTCTCATCCAAACTGCTTGACACCCTACTTTGACATATTCAACTTCTCTGGTTGAAAGTGATACTATTAGCTGCTTCTTGAAGGCCCATGAAATGGCTACAGAACCTAAATGAAAAACATATCCTGACGTGCTTTTTCTATCATTGACACTTCCTGCCCAATCACTGTGAGTGTAACCAACCAACCTGAAATAATTTGTTGCGATACAAAATACCATACTATTTTGTCCCATTGACATACCTTAAAATCCTTTTCGTTGCTTGCCAATGTGTTTCCTTGGGTGTCTCCATGAACCTCGACACCAAACTCACTGCATACATAAATACATCAAGCTGCCTATCATGTTTTTGTATAATGTCGAATTGATATTACTGATGCAATATTCTTTGCTCAACTTCAACCCCATGACAATTGGAGTTGGTGTAGTCTTGCTTTTCTGTATTTTAAACTTCTCCAAAATGTCTACTACATACTTTGCTTGGGAAATAAAAATTCCATTTTCAGTTTGCTTAACTTATATGCCCAAAAAACATCTTAACAACCCCAAGTCAGTCATTTCAAATTCACTTTTCATGACTTCTATTAAATTAGCAATGAGGAAATCATCACTGCCTGTAAAAATCAAATCATCTACATATAAGACAACAATAAGAATCTTACCATCACTCCCTTTGATGTAGAGAGTAGGCTCACCGTCCCATTTGTCGAAACCATTGTCCAACAAGTAAGCATTTATCCTGCTATACCATGTATGCAGTGCTTGCTTCAACCCATAAAGAGCTTTCCTCAATTGATACACTTTGTCTTCTTGGCCTTCTACCTCATAACCAGGTGGTTGTGCAACATACACCTCCTCTTTCAGCACTCCCTTCAAGAACACCAATTTTATGTCCATTTGATACATTTTCCATTTATGTTGCATGGCAATCACCACAACTGTATGCACTATCTCCATCCTCATGACTGGCACAAACTTCTTCGCATAATCTCTTCCATGTTGCTACTTGTATCCTTTGACAACTAGCCTCGCCGTATGCTTTTCAATCCTACCATCGACATTGCTATTTGTCTTATAGACCCACTTCACTCCAATGACTTCTTTTCCTTGCGGAAGGCTCACTAACTCCCATGTGTCGTTCTTTTCTAGTGCTTCTATTTCTTCCTCCATTGTCGCAATCCCTTTTTCTTGTTTGACTGCAGCTTCAAAATGGATTGGGTCATTGACATGAAAAAATAATGCAAATAAGGAATTTAGACTAGTGCTACTATCAACTTCATATTGCTCATAAATCTCATTCAAATTTCTGAATTTTGGTCTTCTTGTGGTTGCTAGAGATGGGCTGGACATGTCACTTTGTGTTGTGCTTTGTGGTGTGCTTGGAGAAGCACTTGCTTTACTGTGTGACATTGCCCTATTATTTGTTGACGGTTTTACTTGTTTCCTGCTTTGTTGCAATTGAAAGGGAGTAGAGGGAGTCATTGTTGAGGAATTTCTTGCTGTTGTCAATTCCTCTTTGTCCTCATGTGGTGTACATGCTTTGACATTGACTATCTGCTCTAAACTTCCATCCCATTTTTCCTCTTTTATGAACTTCACATCTCATTATGACCTTGGTTGATGGATTGTAGAGCTTGTATGCCTTGGATTCATCACTGTATCCAACAAATATTCATTTATCCCCCTTGCTGTCCAGCTTCTTCCTGAACTCATTTGGGACATGTGCATACGCCACACATCCAAAGACTCTTAAGTGAGTGACACTATGATTTCTTCCACTCCATGCCTCTTCAGGAACTACATCCCTAACACTTTTGGTTGGACACCTATTAATGATATGTGTTGCACAAATGACAACTTTAGCCCAATAATCATTTGGAAAATGCTTTTCCTTCAACATACTTCTTTCCACTTCCATAATGGTCCCATTCTTCCTTTCCGTGACACTATTTTGCTGAGGTGTATACCTTGTTGTAAATTTCTTGTGAATTCCATGCTCCCTACAAAATCGAAGGAAGTCATTTGAGATGTATTCAACACCTTTGTTAGTCCTCAGGACTTTGATGTAGTGTCCACTTTTCTTCTCAACAAGAAATTTGTATTGGAGAAAGTGCGCAAACATGTCACTTTTCTATTGTAGGAGATAGATCCATGTCTTCCTTGTGTAATCATCTATGAAGGTGAATAAATAATGGATGCCACCAATTAATGGTGTACGCATTGGTAAACATAACTCTGAGTGGACAATCTCCAAATGTTCCTTTTCCCTTATTGACTTTCCTATTCTAAGTGTCTCTCTATGTTGTTTTCCCAAGATAAATCCTTCACATAGGTTGTCTGGTTTTTCTATAAGCAACAACCCTTTCACCATGTCTTTTCTATGCAACAAATTCAAACCTCCAAAGTTGAGATGTTCAAATATCAAATGCCATAACCAATTTTTCATCTTTGGTTTCTGCTTGATAGTTTACTTGTGTGACAACTGCATCTTTTCTTCCATCCTCTTGTGAGTTCATCGATAGTTATGCGTGTGCACCTTCTTCTTTGAAATCTGATCTTATCTTTAGGGGAAACATTCTATTGCTTTTCATCCGAACTTTCGCTCAATTTTTTTCTTGGAGGCTTATCCAAAATTGTGCACTCATTATTTTTGAACAAAATATTGTAGCCCTTTTTCATGAGTTGTCCAATTCATATGAGGTTATGCTTCAAACCAGGGACACAGTAAACATATGAGATGTCTTTCTTCTCCCCCTTATTTGTTAGAATATCAACTCGTCCTTTTCCCATGGCAAAGAATTTTCTATCAGTCCCTAATGTCACTTCATATTTCACACTTTCATCTATATCAGAAAACATTTCTGTGTTCCCTAACATGTGGTTGCTACACCTTGAATCTAGATATCATATATCACTTTGTTTTTCTTGTGCTACATTACAAAAAAAAATGCTATCATGGTTCTAATTTTCTTTGATCCAGGTGGATATTTGTGGCCACTTGCCTATTCCACGTGGACCCCCACAATTGTTTCTTTTAGTTTTTTAGTTTCCTTAATTGTAGCATAGTGTACTATTTTTGGTAGTTTTTTGGGTCCTGAACTTCCAGAGCTGTTTTGATGCCTTAAACGACATTTTTTTGGCAATATTTATCCATGCAATTTTATTGATATCATGTTTTTAGTCATATTCCTCAGAGATATATTTCCAAAAAGGTCTCATGCGCGTCAAACAGAGATAATATGACCAAGTTACGACCCCGAGAAGTTGGCTGCCCAACTAAATCCAACAGGGCCCATAAACTCTTGGTGTTACATCTCCTCGGGTTAGGGTTTTGGTTGTTTAGGGTATTCTCTTATTGTTCAATAATAAAAAGGCCCTTGAGCCTCATTTTAAGTCATTTCAAAGGGATGTAGCCACCACATCTCTTCCAAGAGATAAGCTACCATCGCCCAAGCTAGTCTCATTTGCATTCTGTTTGTAAGCATATTTCATTATTTGATATTAATGAAAGATGGTGTTATTTCTACTGCATCTATGTATTATGGTTATATTTGTAATTTGTTGCATTCCAGTTTAAATTCAGATCATTCTTTTTGTGAAATTTATACTTGTTTTGTTACTAATGTCATATTGCTTCTTTCTATATTCATTAGCATAATGACCATATTTCTTACAATAATTACATTCAACTTGAAATTTATCATACCTCTGACCTTGTGTTTGATTTTGGCTTGGGCCTTGACTTGGATTTTGATTGCTGCCCCTTCCACTTGAGCTTGAAGGGCTGCTTCTTCCACCTCTGTATGGCATCTTCCTCTTCCTCTAGCATATGATCTGACTCTTCCTCCACCTTAACCAAATGAAACTTGTGTCTTGAATGCATGCTCAAATGACGATCTTCATGCTCTATTCAATCTATGTTCATGAGAAATCATTGATGAATGAAGTTCATCCATTGGGAACTGTGAGAGATACTTTGTCTCTTCTATGGCCACAACAATGGCATCAAACCTTGCTGGCAGAATTCTCAAAACTTTCTCAACTCTTATCCTTTACTCAAGTGTCTCGCCATGAGACCCGATTTGAGTAACCAATCCAATTACATGTGTAAAAAATGAGTCTACATTCTCAAAATCTTTCATACAAAGTGTCTCAAAGTATCTCCTTAGAATTTGTAGTTTTGTTGTCTTGACTTTTTCAATTCCTTGGTAGGTTGTCTAGAGGGTGTCCCATGCTTGCTTGGACTTTGTTGCTACTGCAATCCTTGGGAAAATACTTTCATGAACTGCTTGGAAAATGTAGAATAGGGCTTCTACATCCTTCTTCCTATTGTCCCTCAACAAATCCATTTCCGCTTGAGACAAGGCATTGTATGCTGCTGCATCTATTGGTCCTTGAAAACCATTCTCCACCAAATCCCAAATGTCTTGAGAAGAAAGCAGGGCCTTCATTGTAATAGCCCAATAATCATAATTATTTCCATTAAACTGAGGTATCTAAGGATTAGTCAAGCTTGTGCTTGATGTTACCATTTTTGAGTGTAAAAGAAAAGCTTTCTACCTACTGGTAAATACGCTCTAAAGGAAAAACAATTTGCCCTCAAAACAATTTTTAATTGCTAGTAAAATCACTTGTTTTTACACTAACAAAGTTTAACCACTCTTATACAAAACAAAGTTTAACCCGCTTTGAGACCATGTTAGAAATTTTTTTACGGGGGGCAGAATGGAGGAGTCTGGTTTAGAAATCAGTTGCGGCAAGCACATCGCAACTACATAGAGGATTAATTGAAACTAAAATTAAACGCACAACAAAAACATAGTAAAAACAAAATGGTTGTAGTATATCTACTAACAATGTATTCACGCACCCAACAATACTTTCTCCATGATTTTCTCCTCACTACCTCACAGAATTTCACTCTCTCTCGCTCAACCATGAAAATGACTTTTACATACATTTTTGGATCACACATTTTTACTTATTAATACATAACAGAGAAAATATTTAAGACACAGGATGGGCGATTATACAAAATGAGGGATTTCCATAGGTTGCAGACTGCAAGTAAGAGTTACACAGTAAGTGTTTGAAAATACATTTTACCAACTCTTCATTGAGTGCTTTAACTCTCTGCTATGTCACGGAATGGTCAACATTGTACTTTTGCTCAAACTTTAGTCCTTCTGCCTGCAAACAAATTCACAACCTGCAGTAGTTGATTGGGAAAGCATGGTTTTTGTTAGTGTGTTTAAGGCAGTGGTTGGGATTAATATTTCCAACATGCGAAAGGAAGAATTAAAAGGGGATGTTGTCATCAATACTCTTGTTGGGTACCCTTTTACGCTCAATCACTATTTCTGCAACACATTGTTTTCTGAACTCAATCACCATACATATGTCTAAATATCTGTAGAGACTTGAGATCCATAACAACCCTCATACTCATCGTCACTCTTGTCACAAGGAATCTCATACACCACTCAGAATGTCGTTACTTGGGTAAACACTACGAGATTATTCACACTCATTTTTCTTCCACCATTAACACCTTTTGAATTGCTGTAAGAAATTTTGCTTTATGTTATTTAAGTTTTCTTCTGCAGTTGACACGTTATGGATAGCTATCTGAAATTTTGTTTTTCCGTTATATAGTTTCTGAACAGACAGATTTCATGTGTATCCTTTACATACATATGATATTGGCATGGAAATTAACGAGGAGTTAATGCAACAGGTACCAATCTCTTCCACTTCCCTTGTCCTTTCAATTTGTTCTCATCCATGTCTAGTCCTTATATGCATCTATCAATGAAACTGCAGTGCAGTGCAACTACAATCCACACTATGATGAAGAAATAGATGGATAGGTTGTTGCTGGTTACTTCTAGTGATTACGATTCAAGAAACCCAAGTGGAGATGGAAGTCCTGGTATAGGAAATTAGCTAAATAGTGGTGACTTCTAAAAAATAATCTTTGCTTCCTTGTTGTGATCCCACGGAGATCTGCTTCATAGCTACGGTTTCCCCAAAATCCTTGAGAATTCCCTTGTAAACACTTCCAAACACTCCCTTGCCTAACTTTTGGTCTTCACTAAAATTATTGGTTGCAGCCCCGAGCTCCTTATTACGCTGATAGGCATCCCTCATATTGGAATTGGGCACTCTAATCATTTTACTATTCAAAAAATTTGATCAGAAAGTTTAAATTTAATGATGCCAGTATATTCTCGTCATTTCCACAATATCAATGGATGGAATTCACACCACTAACTTCCCTGCATATCTAAATCACATGATTAAACCTTGTTTAAATTATTTTTTTACAAAGATTTATTAAAAATTTACCATGCCATTTGTTAATTGACACCTATCAGGATTAATGAGAATGGGAAGACTACAAAATGTTACACACACATACCATAACAACAATAGGAGGATTACAAAACCTTACACATACATTTGTCATGGTAGTGGAAAGATGTATTTAGGAATAATATGATTATCCATTTCAAAACATTGATAACATGTGTCCAATTCCAAATAACAGGTGTCCGTTAGTTTCATTAACGTGTCCATCAATTTCACCCTTTCATGTTCTTAATAATAATTTGTAGAGAGATAACCTGAACAAAGAAAAATTTTATCCAAATAAATTCATTTTTTCATTCAGTCTTTATAACTTTAAAATTAAAAGTGCAGTACTGTGCAAAATTCATTTATGTACTATAAAACATTGTAATAATTGTGAAAAAAATGTAATATTCTAATTTTTATTGGACTAATTATAATTTAGCATTTTGAAATTTATATAATGTAGTTATGCTTCTTAATTTGATTGTTAGGTGTGTTATGTGACATCACATGTGTGTTAGGTAATTAATCATTTTAGTTTGGTTTATTAGGCATTTTTTATATGTTTTATGACAATAAAAATTTAATTTTGATGATTGAGATGTATATATGTTATATGATATGACTCCGAGACAAAATATTATTGTAATAAATGTGAAAAAATGTAATATTCTAATTTTTATTGGACTAATTATAATTTAGCATTTTGAAATTTATATAATGTAGTTATGCTTCTTAATTTGATTGTTATCAGTTATACAACATTTCCATTTCACAAATCAATTCATGAAAATTGATAATGTATTTCAATATAAATTATATTGGTAATATATATTTTTTTATTTTTACTTTTTTATTTATAATTATTTGTTGAGATTAATTAAGGTGCGCTTTTCGGCTTTTAATATTTAATTTTATTTTATGACTTTGACTTCTATATTTAAATTTGGAATATAATATTCATGTTTTCACTATTGTGCCACTTATGGTTCATTTGCAATGTTTTGCAAGCTAAAATGTGGAGGAGTATATGGAAACATGGAGGAATAAGAGCAAGGTTTCTTGGCTGAGCGTTTCAAATTGTCATTAAATATTTATTGTACCTGTTGTTCATCACCATTCCATCTATTGTAAGAAAAATAATGCTCCTGCATGTATGCATTTCTTAGTGCTTGGGTTGTTGGAATTGTTGAAGTGAAGTAATATCCAATTACAATTTGCTAGAAGGATTACTGGAACGATTTGAAGGGGCTTCTCTCGGCTTCTATCTACTAAGAAAGGTGCACAATCTTTCAGAGTCTTCATTTTCTCGACCTAGGGTGCCGACTAGGGTTGTATACAATAGTTTTTAGTCTTGTAGTTCGACATGTGTTGGTTATTATTTATTTATTACTGTAAATTTAAGTTTGGTTCTACACTACAACCCATATAGGGTTGGTTCTTATTGAATTAAGTTAGTCTCTATTGGACAGTGTCAAATACCTTCATACCTGTTATAACCTTGAGGCTTAGATGATACACATATATATTTATTGTTTCACTTTATGATTAATACTACTTAGAGAGAAAATAATTATTTTTCCTACTATTCTTCTGGGTTAAAATGGTAATGGTAGCAGCAAGAAGTAAAATTCCTTTCTCATGAGATTTCTTGAATATATGTATTTATTGTCTTTGTTGGTATAGCCATTAGAGTATTTCAATTTTAAAAAAATGACTTGTTAATATCTCTTATTCTTTCCCCCTTGACAACGTTCAACGGTAGGTTGGACCAGGGTTGTCCGGGACTTGCCCTCCGCCCTAGGGTGTTTAGCTAGGCATCATTTGCCTCGTTTCTGGACTATTCTTGGACCAACATCAGTTGATAGTCTAAGGCTTAACTAGTGCGGCTTAACCAATGCACACACAAACCATACCCTTCAATACTTTTGTGCATACTTTAAGCTTTCAACATTAAACCTAGATCAACTATTTCTGAGGTTCTCTATCTTTCCTCTCGCACCCATAATAAGGAAGACATTTTTTTACTTTTAAAGAAAATATCCAAGATATTTCCTATCATAATAAATAGTGTTTAACTCTTTCCTTTTCCTGTTAAAAAAAAATCCATTCTCATTGCTATAACTTAAATGAATTTTCTTTTTTTGTTTTCTACCAACGTTACTATCTCAACAGTTTCCATTCCTTATTACTACACAAAAGACATGTAAAAAATTAAATTCCCTCTCTTCTTATGACACAATGATATACTTTACATAATAACAATCCTTTTTCATTATAATGTAGAATTATTCTATAAAGAAACCATAAAAGGAGTTAAACATCACACAAGTACTTATTTGTCCTATCTAGTCTCCCAAGAAGATTAATGGAGAAGGATAGTACCATGAGACTGGAAATCAGATCCAATTTTCTCCCAAGATTTCTCCCCCAAGATTTTTCTCTTTTAGACAGTTTAGAAATACAATTTTGATTTAGCTTGTTCATGATCCTCAAGACCATACCACTCTAGTCTAGAACTCTATACTCAAGTATCCTTTTCCAAAGGTTCCACTGGCTCTATGTCCAGCTCAAAAACCCCTTAGCCTTAGCCTCTCAAAGTCTTTCCAACTTTCACAACTTCTTATGCAAGGTATAAGCCCAAATCTTATTTTCTCTCTATCCTCCAGCCATCATCTGCCACTCGTGGATATTTTCCAAATGACATGGGGTTTTCTTTCTCGAGGATTAAAAATATATTTTTAATTTTTCCTTTATTTTTATTTTTGGTTCACTTGCTCAACCTTCATAAACATGTCACCATTTCCTTCAAATAAAATTTGTCTTTTAGATACAAAGTTTTACTAGGCCTCTTTCACTAGATCATGAGTTATTAAGTGTTGTAAAGTAAAAGTAACTAGTAGTAAAATAAATATTCACAACAATTGAGGTGTTACACTCGTATTTTGAAAGATTTGATCTCTCTGAGCCATCAATAATCTGGAGATCCATATTTATCAAGCAATCTAGAAATCCATATTTATCAATCTTGGAAAGAAATCAAATTTATTAAGATCTGTATTAAAAAAAATGTGTATTTAATCGCCACCTCATGGGAAATTTAAAACACATTAAAAGAGTGTATAATATGCAAATCCATTTAACAAAAAAAATTGTTTAGTATGAGAGATGACATAATTTAAAAACTATACGGATATGGCCAATTGAAAATTCAATAGGGCAGCATGACAGCTAGCAGAATAATGGTGTTATTGCTAGCGTGGAAGAAAGAGGGCAGAGAGGAATTTAAAAATGATATTAAGTGGAATGGAAATCTCTTTAAATTCATTCTGATTGTCACGTTTCATAGAGGGCAAAGAGACAAGAGCGGTTTCATTTAGCTAGCTGGGAGATGAAATCTTGAAAGGGGTGAGCAGCTGTGAGGTGAGGCTAGATTGCAGTGTTTTTGTTTATTAATCTTTTTATTTTACAAAAACTCATTGCTCCACTTCCATATTGTTAAATTGAATTATAAATAAAATTACAATTTTATCATTAGCCAAACAATAGAACCATGTAGCTACTCCTCTTATCATATATTTGGTTGAAAGATTCATATAAACACATTTTATTTTCTTGCAATATATTGTTTTAAAATCATTTTTGTTCCTAGCATTTACTGAATGAAATGTCTTCAATAAATGTGCACAAAGAAATACTTATTTACAAAATACGCCCTAAACCTATTATAACTATGATATTTTTAGCTAAAAGTATAAAGGAAAGATTAAAATTCTTGAGTTTGGTTTAATAGTTCTTAACTTTTGGTTTTCTTATATATTTTTGGATTATTTTTTTGAAATTATATATGGATTTGTTAAAATTGTAGGTTTTAGGTATGTAATTTATAGTTTAAATATCAAATTAATTTTTGTAGAAATTAAATTTATTCATATATTCAAAAGTAAAATATAAACAATTAAAAGTTATATTAATATAACTTTAAGATATAAATACTTAGATTTGTATGGTAAAAGGAGAAAAAGATTATATAAATCTTGAATTAAAATCTCATCAAGATATAAGGATGAAGACCTTTAATTTTTATAGTAGATGTTGAAATGTATATACAGTACAATGTAAAATGCATGAATAAGAACAAAATAATAAGTAGATTTTTTTGGCAGCAAATATGCACATATTATGCAAGGTAATTTGAATAAAGAAGAGTACAAATGTACTCCCAGCAACAAAGATAAATTCAAAGTAAATGCATATAAGGTACAATGTAAAATAGGTGAATAAAAACCAAATAACAAGTAGTTTTTATCGACATCAAAGATGCACATATTATGCGAAATAATTTGAATCAACTAAGAATATAAATGCACTCCAAGCAACAAACATATAATCAGTAAATAGATATTCCAATGAAAAAGAAGTAAAAATATACAAAAATCATATTTATGTCTTTCTCAATAAATTGAATGTAAAAACCTCATATGTGATCTCAACAATTTATAATTTTAAATTATTAAATTAAAAAAAAAATAACATTTCAAATATTAAATATCACTTTGATAAATCCCATTGCTTAAAACTTTATAATTTTAGGTTTTTGATTTTGAATTTAAAACTATAATTTTAGGTTTTTGATTTTGAATTTAAGGAATTTATAATTTTAAGTTTTTGATTTGGAATTTCACGTGAGAAGTCTAATTACTTAAGACTTTATAATTTAGATTTTAGATTTTAGGTGGTTTAAGTTATATAATATTGGGTTTTCTTAATATTTTATGTAATTAATTTTTTTATATTATTAAGTTTTTATATTTTAATTTTAGTTTTTAATAAATATTATCATTAATAAAATTATAATAATATTTATTATAAATAAGTTTATAATAAATATCATTTTATATTTATAATTTTTTATTGTATATTCTTAAATTAGTTTATAATAATTTTTTTATAAGTTTATAAAAGTTAAATTATTATAAATAAATAATATCTTTAAAAAAATACAAATACAAATTATCATTAATAATAACAATAATTTTGAAACCTCTTGGGTTCAAATCTTGTTTTATAGTCGCTATCAGAATGAAAAAAAATAATAATATTCAAATTCATATTGAAACCTCTTGGGTTCAAATCTTGTTTTAGAGTCGCTATTAGGATGAAAAAAAATATTTTTAATTAAAAAACTATTAATAATATTGGTTTTTTTATATTTTATATAATTTGAATTTTGTTATATTATTAATTTTTATAATTTGATTTTAGTTTTGCTTTTTAATAAATATTATCATTAAAAAATTTATAATAAACATTATCTTATATTTATAAATTTTTATGGTATATTCTTAAATTAGTTTATAATATTTTTTATATAAGTTTATAATAGTTAAATTATTATAAATAAATAATATCCCTTAGAAAAATATAAATACAAATTATCATTAATAATAACAATAATATTCAAATTCATATTGAAAACAATATTATTAATAATATTTTTAATTAAAAACTATTAATAACATCATTAATACAATATTAATCATGTTTTAAAAATTAATGTTTATAAAATTATTAATAATAATATCAATCATGTTTTAAAAATTAATGCTTATAAAATTATTAATAATAATATCAATTTCTTGGATTTATAAAACATTGGCTTTTTTAATGTCTATAGGTAATATCAATTATATTATTTTATATGGCATTTTTCAACTACTTTTTATATTATTTTATATGGCATTTTTCAACTCCATAAAAAGTAGTGAAAAAAATATTTTTCCCCTTTACTTTCAATTACCTTATCTCTATATAAAGTGGTTGTAAATTAACCTGGAAATCTAAGTATTTTATTTATGATCTACATTGATTTTTTTGTTATTACAATTTAGTATTGTTTTATTATTTTTAAATATAACATTATGATATAGAGTGTTTCTTATTTAAAATGGATATTGGAATAGTTTATTTGATTGATACCATATTTTTATCTTAATAACATATTTTTATCTTAATAACATATTTTTATTTTAAATATTACATGTTCACTAAACCTAGAATGAATATTTTATTTATGGATAACAATATTTATTTTTTTGCTTTTAATATCAACATTATTTTATTATTTTTAAATCTATGGTCTTGTAGTGCACCTCTCAACTACAAATGTTCCTAAAAAATATTTATATAATAAGAATTCTCTCATATATATATCATATAATTAGAATATCCCCTTCTACAATATTTCATATTTATAAAAAAAATTGTTATTAATATTTAAAATGTTACATATCAATTCCATAATAAGAAAAAGAACATAACGAATCTAGGTTATTAATGAAGTAAAATATTCTCTATAGATAACATTTTTTTATATCCTAAATGTTTTATATCGTTCTTTTCGGTAGGTAACCACCCACGGGGGATTTATATTATATAGCTTTTTTTCTGTAGGTAAGCACCCACTGGGGATTTGAACCAGTGACCTATCGCAAGGAGTGCCTTAATAGTGCACCCATTCACTGTCAATGCAAAGCCCTATGGGCCCTAAATGTTATATATCAACTTGATACTAAGAATGGAATAAATTACATGTATTTCTTAAAATAAAAATGAATATATAAAAAATAAATAAATAAATTGTTTTCTTCCTTTAATATAAACTTTCATAAAACTATATTAATTAATATGCTCATTAAAATATTTTATTTATGGCTTGGACCGATACTTTGTCATTATAAATTGTCATATGCCATAAATTAGATAGATATACATATATATTTCTTTATTATCAATTATTTTACAAGTACTTTATCATTATACAAAGATTATGCCAAATTAAGGTATATTATTTTTACATGTCATATGTCATCTCATATAAGTGGTGATCAATTATATATATATATATATATATATATATATATATATATATATATATATATATATATATATATATATATAATTTTGTCTTTATACAAAGTAGATTCCAAATTAAAGTGAAAATTTGAAGTATTTTATTTATGGTACCAAATTTGGAATTAGATGACAGTAAATATGCATATAATGAAATTCTATTGTTAACTAAAGCTTTCAATACGTCAAACTTAAATAGAAGTTTCATATTATATGTACTAGATTTATGTAAAACATTTTTTTTATAGATTTTAAATAATAAGATATATTTTCTATATTTATGTTAAATATTTTTTTTTATATGTTTTACATAATAAAATCAATTTTATATATTTATGTTAAATGCATGCTATAGATTTATTTTATGTAATCCAAAAATTAGAAAAAAAAAAGTCATAGAAAAGCATTTAGAATTTAGTTCATTTAGATTTAAATACAAATATTAAGAATGGATGTCAAAACTGTGTTGATAGTAAACCATCTAAAATTTCTTATTAATTTGATTTTGTGTTTTCACTATAAAATTTATTTTTTGTAATAGATTTAAATAATACATTTGGTTCATTTTGTTTTGATATAAAATATTTATATATTAATTTTTTTTTCATTTCAATTAAATAAATAAATTGAGAATCCATGTAAAATCTGTATTAATAATAAATTATGTTAATTTCTTATTAATTCAATTTATTGTATTCAATATAAAATCTCTAGAATATATTAAACGTCAGTATATTAATATCTACTTTGTATTAATATTAAACATCAATATCTCGTTTAATGTTAATTATGTTAGGATATTCTGACACATAGGAAATAGTTAGGTATAACTTGGTCTAATGTAGAGTTAGGTAAAGTGTGTTTCTTTATTATTTACTTTTGTAACTTACAATCTGACGGTTCATTCTCTCCTCGGTATTACAGACACTTGATCTGTGGCGTAACACCCGATTGGTCCATGATCTCTATTTAAAGAGCATGGAGGGTCATTTGTAGGGTAATTGTTCATGAGAGAATATTATGTAAATTTTCATTCTTTTATTAATAAATTGCCTGAAGTGGTCACATTGGCTCAGGCTGTAGATTGTTTCCCTCTTTGAGGGTTTTAACCACATCAAGAATATAGGTGTATTGATCTGTGATCTGTTTGTGAGCGGTGTCCTTTGGTGTTTTGTCTAAGGAACTTACCCTATAAATTCCTACATGGCATCAGAGCTATTTGAGGACTGCATCCGTTGGTGATCCAAATCTGAAGACGGTAGAATTGTATCTGACTGTCGTTTCCTAGATCTACTATTTCTGATAACTTTCGGGCCGCGAGGACTACTCTATGGTCTTAGGAGCATCTATTCTAGTGAGGAACCCCTTTTGTTTGACACAAAAAGGTTTCTGATAGCCCTAGCTACGTCATTTAAGATCTGGAGGTATATAGTGTTTATTTGCAATTTTTAGTTATTTTTTCTCTGTTTATTTCAGTTTATTTAGCTCTCTGTTTTTTTATTACCGGATCTATATCTTTCATTTATGCGTATGCTCTTTGCCCTACGACTCTGTGCGATCTGGGCAAATCAAAAATAGAAAGGAAGGATTTTTCTCATGCATATCCTCTTTTCCGCCGCGCCTTAGTGTGATGTTCGAAAATTAGAAACATTGAGGAAAATATTTAGTTTCTGACTAAAGCTAACTTCAAGCCGCAAGGTTTGGTTTTTTTTGGTATGTCTGTGTTGGGTTTTATGTTTTTTTTTTTGTTTTGTAGGAAAAAAAAGGCTTTGTCAAGTAAGCACGCACCCCAAAGCTTTAGTGACTTACAAAAAAAAAACTCTTCCTCTTTCCAAAGATTACTAACCTTTTAAACTAGTTCACTTGGTCCAAAGTTACTTTATGAGAATAGAGCTCTTGAGTTCAAGTCTTTCTTTTCGTTGAGTACTTTTTCAAAAAGCACATGTAACTTATGTTTTAAAGTTACTTTATGTAAAAGTGTTCTCACCCATTAGAAAAAGTAAGTCACTTATAATTCTAAAGTCTCTTTATCTTTTATTTAAGTTACAATTTAGTGGGTAGCTTATAAAGTACCATTTTAAAAGTGACTTTCACTTATTTATAAAAGTGAGTCACATAATTTATTTTTTTAAGTGAGCTAATTAGATTAAGTTTGGAAAAGGGGGGATTTTTTTTAAATATAACATTATCATTCATTTCTGCACATTCACGCACTTCGTTGGCACCTTCACCAACTTTTATTCAAAAAGCCATAACTTCATCGGGAAGCCGTTTTCAGAGCCCTTTTTTTTAATCAACCTATTTTTTCAAGGTATTTCCATTGGAACACTTATTTTTAGCATCTACAGCTTCAGTTTCTATTAAAATGGAATGTCCATGCCAAGTTATTCTTGACATCACCAACTAGTTCCAATGGTGGTCCTATATTGTGGATTTACTTAGAAGTAAAGATCTTTATAGAATAGCCTCAAGCCAAGAAACCAAACCTAAAGATGAAGATAAGGCAACAAAATGGGAAAATAGGTGAGATCAAGCATGTGCGTTGATGGGGATGTCTATTTCTTCAGACCTTAGATTCCATATCGCAGAACTTGATACCCCTAATGAAGCAATGAAACAACTCACTAAAGTTTTTGGAATTAAAAATGAAATTAGAGTCCATCAACTTCAAAAAAAGTTGTTAACGTTGGACCCCAGTAATTTTCTTCCATTGAAGATTTTTTGTCCAAGTTCAAGACCCTTATACTTCTCTTGGAAGGTGTTAAGGTTAAGAAAGAAGATGGTAGCCTTATCTATTCCATTCTTACTATGTTGGGACCAGCCTACTCTATGTTGCTTTCCACCTTCCATTCTACAAGAGAAGCCTTCATTTCTCAAGGACAAGACTACAAGTCCCCTTCCTTTGATGCCTTTTGTAATTCTTTAATAAGAGAACAATAAAAACTCTTACATCTTGGTCTTCTTAATCTTGGAAACTCTTCTAAGAAAGCCTTAGCCACAACAACCAAATTCAAAGAATCCTAAGAAGTTGTATCCTAAAAAGAATAGTCCTAAACCAAACAAGGGTCCTAAGCAATTTCAGTCTCAAAATGAAAAATCATTTCAACAAAATGATAAGGCAAATAAAAACAAAGGGAAGAAGAGTGATAGACATAGCCACTTTTGTAATTGAGATGACCACTTAGAATCCAAATGCTTTAAGAGGATGGAAGCCTTGGAAGCAGCAATGAAGAAGCAGAATATCCATTTGGATCACTCTTTAACTTCAACTTCATCTTCAAGAATAGCACTTTCTGCATGTGGTTGTCAAGAATCTCGGTCTGGATATGCACTAAACGTATCTTCTTCTTCTCATTCTCATGAGTGGCTCATTGATTCTAGAGCTTCTTATCACATGGCCAAAAATAAAGCCATGTTTTCTTCTTTAAATGATTGTAACACCAAATATATATATGTTGGTGATGATAGATCTATTAGTGTTGTAGGGATTGGAACTGTTCATATAGAAAATGGTCAATTTAATGATGTATTATGTGTTCCAACCTTATCCTACAACCTTCTATCTGTATATCACATAACTCATTCAGGTGAAGGTAAAATCGTTGAATTTTCACCTCACAATATTGTAATTAAGGACCTAAGAGATCCTAGATAGATTTTAGCTACTGGCATTGTTGATGATTCTATAAGGTTGTATAAGTTTAACAAATTTGGGTCATCAAATCTTCCCTCGGTATTTGTTGCTCATAATGATGAAGTGAGAAAACTTGGGCATTAGCGATTTGGTCACTTAAACTATCGCTCCCTTCAGAATCTATGTAAAGAAAATATGGTGACAGGGCTTCAAATGGTATCTTGCAGAGATGGTGTTTGTTCTAGATGTGTACTCGGAAAACATCATCGGGATTGTTTTGAAAAATGTGCCTCTTGGCACGCCTCAGCCCCTTTACATATTGTGCATAATGATTTATGTGGTCCACTTCTAGTTGTTTCATTCTCTGACTACAAGTATTTCTTAACTTTCATTGATGATTTCTCCAGACACACTTGGGTATACTTCTTAAAACTCAAGAGTGAAGTATTTAACATGTTCTTGGCCTTTAAGGCCTTTGTTGAAAAACAATTTGGACATCAAATTCTTAAGCTAAGATCTGATAATGGCGTAGAATATGTTAACAACAAATTCATCAACTTTTTCACTGAGAATGGAATTCAGATGCAACATACTATTCTATATACTCCACAACAAAATGGTGTAGCTGAATGGAAGAATCACACCTTAAAGGAAATGGCTAATTGTATGCTTCAATCTAAAGGACTTAGTCTTAATTTTTGGGCAGAAGCAATTAAGTGTGCAAATTACATAGTATATCATACTCTTACTAAGGTTTCAAAGAATACCACTCTAGAAGAAGCGTGGAGCTTAATTAAACCAGATATAAGTCACTTTCGTGTTTTTGGAAGTGAAGCATGGGCCCATATTCCAAATGAGAAACATAGAGCTTTAGAACCTAAGAGTGGAAAATGTATTTTTGTTGGATATTCTGAAGATGTCAAAGGATATAGACTTATTCCACTTAAGTCCAAAAATGTTATCATTATAACAGATGTAAAGTTTTCTTAAAATATATCGGCCTATGAGCCTAGTTTGGCGGATGTGCCACCTCTCTCTATCCCTTCTACTTCTGAAAATATTTCTTCTTTAGATGATGATAGCAAGGATGAAAATCCTCCCCCACCTTCTCGGGATCCTCCTTTAGCTTCTCATCTTCCAAAATGGGTTCGTGATACTCAGGATGCAGCTGGTGCTCTTGTTGGTGATCCTACAGATAAATGACGTACACGTTCTCAATTCGATAGAGCCTCTTCTTTACTAGCTCAAGCTTTAGCGAATTATGATCCTGACACCTTTGCAAAAGCTTTAGGCCATCCAAATTGGGACACAACTATGAATGAAGAATATCGTTCATTATTGGCAAATGATACATGGGATCTTGTTCCTCTACTAAAGGGACAAAAACTTGTTAGATGCAAATCAGTTTATAGAACCAAGTATGGACCAGATGGAAAAGTTGATAAACATAAAGCTCGTCTTGTTGCTAACGGTTTTTCACAAGTAGAAGGAATTGACTATACTAAAACCTTCTCCCCTGTTGCCAAAATGAACTCTATTCACCTTGTTCTTTCCCTTGCTTTCTCTTTCAAATGGGAAGTCCATCAGATGGATGTTAAATCTGCCTTCTTGCATGGGGACTTGCATGAAGAAAT
This sequence comes from Pinus tabuliformis, assembly GCA_031772625.1. NCBI lineage: Eukaryota > Viridiplantae > Streptophyta > Pinopsida > Pinales > Pinaceae > Pinus > Pinus tabuliformis. Next base: position 532,938,725 of record CM062820.1, read on the forward strand.
CTATATGGAAGCACCTACTGGCTTTATACAAATAGACTCCAGCCTTGTATGTTGGCTTAAGAAATCCCTTTATGGTCTTAAACAAGCCCCTCAGGCTTGGTATGCCAAAATGGATAACTTTCTTTTAAAATTCACTTTTCTAGGTGTCATTCTGACAATACTGTCTACACCAAGAAAGTGGGCAAGTCTCTTATCATTCTTGTTCTTTATGTTGATGATCTTATCCTTACTAGTAGTGATCCCAACCTTATAAACCATTTGAAGTCCAGCCTTAAAAAGAAGTTTGAAATGACAGACTTAGGACACTTGCATTATTTTCTTGGTAAGCAAGTCTTGCAATCCAAGGAAGGTATTTCCCTTTCTCAGTCCAAGTATGCCTGTGATCTTCTACGCCATTTTCACATGGAAGACTGTAAGCCAGCCCCTTCTCCCTTTCAGTCTGGAGCCAAACTTTCAGTCACTTGTACTTCCCCTGAAGTTGATGCTACCTTATACTGTCAACTGATAGGAAAAATTTTGTATTTGACCCATACTCGTCCTGACCTTTCCTTTGTTGTTGGCGTTATTGTTCAGTTTATACAAAACCCACATGAAAGTCATTGGAAAGCAGCTAAAAGAGTACTCCATTATGTTCGAGGTACAATTCAGTTTGGGATTCATTACAATGCAGAAGCATCTCCTCTATTGGTTGGTTTCACTGATTCCGATTGGGCTGGTGACCCTGATGATTAGAAGTCTATTGCAGGTTATGTGTTCACTCTTGGTTCAGGACCTATTACATGGGCTTGTAAGAAACAAAGTGCCATTTCTCTTTCTTCAGCAGAAGCAGAGTATTGTGGTGCCATAGAAGCTATTAAGGAAGCCTTGTGGCTTCGTCAGATCATGTTAGAGTTTGGCTTTTAGCAGCAGCATCCGACTACACTTTGGTGTGATAATTAAAGTGCCATTTAACTATGCAAAGATCCAGTCCAACATTAGCGCAGAAAACACATTGAACTACACATGCACTTCATCCGAAAGCTCATTCATGACCATGTTCTTGAAGTGCAATATTGTTCAACACATGATCAAGTTGCAGACATCTTTACAAAGGCTCTCACAGAGGTGAAGTTTACTAAACTTCGATTTATGGTTGGAGTTCAGGAAGTTGTCACTAAGGGGGGATAGGCTCTAATGCCTCCTTCCTTCTCTTATTGTGTCATATTTGTACATCCTTTAATCCTATCCCAAGTTGTTCTTAAGGGGGGATGTTAGGATATTCCGACACATAGGAAATAGTTAAGTATAACTTGGTCTAGTGTAGAGGTAGGTAAAGTATGTTTCTTTACTATGTACTTTTGCAACTTACAATCCGATGGTCACGATATGTAGTGATCCGACGGTTCATTCTCTCCTCGGTATTACTGACACTTGATCCGTGGCTTAACACCCAATTGGTCCATGATCTCTATTTAAAGAGCATGGAGGGTCATTTGTAGGGTAATCATTCATGAGAGAAGCTTATGTAAATTTTCATTCTTTTATTAATAAATTTTCTGAAGTGGCCGCGTTGGCTCATGCCGTGCATTGTTTCCCTCTTTGAGGGTTCTAACCATGTCAAGAATATTGGTGCATTGATATGTGATCTGTTTGTGAGCGGTGTCCTTTGGTGTTCTGTCTCAGGAACTTACCCTGTAAATTCCTACAAATTATTATTATTATTATTATTATTATTATTATTATTTACACATTATTATTATTATTATTATTAAATATAGATATTAATGTTAAACATAGAAATCTATGTAAAAATATATTTTGCATCTATACATTGATGTGAATATTTTTTTATGTAAATAATTTTATTAAACATTGTACTTAATAGCTTTAGATTTATTTGGGTTCATTGATGTTAGGATTAAAATATTTGGTAATTTTATATCATTCGAGTTCATGTAGTATTGTGTTAATTTATAACATTAGGTTTTGAAGTTTGGGATTTTTAACATTAGAAAAATTGGTTTAATGTTAATATTTATATTCAAAATGAAAAATTGATATTGATATTATAAATATATTTGTAGAAACATTATAACATCAATAATAAACATAGACCTTATAGGTTTACTAACATTAATAATCTTGGATTATAGAGATTAGGTTTAAAAAATTGTCGAATTTTGTTCGGTGTTGTAATAATGCTATGATCACTCATTTGATTTTATACAATGTTTATATTTGAAGTTTTTCTATATGTGTAGACGGTAAATTATGTATGCATGTTAATTTTAATTTTATTCAACATTAAATTGTTTTGTTGATATAAAATGTGTTTTTTTTTTCCTGTTAGGTGATTTCATTGTTTGATTGTGGATCCAACTATTTGGAGTTGTTTTCCATTCGAAATTCTTGAAATTATCTTCCTCTAGCTGCCTTTATTGGTTGTGATAAAGTTTAGCACTGTTTGTAAGAAATGGAAGAATGTTTTGCAAAACCCTTATTTCTTATTATGCTGCAAGCATGTCTCTACGAACGAATTTGGATTTATGGTTCCTTTTCTTAATAGTGAAGACAATTATTTTATTGCTGAATACCTTAATCAGAATGGGCACATATCTCATTTTCATTTGCGATCCATAGATTCAAGATACACAGTAGAGTCTACTATTGGACCAATGGTGATTTTATCGTTACCAATAGAATGCTCCATTTACAAAGGCCTTTAAAAACATAGGGCCAATACAAATTGGAGACTGGGGATTCTTTTCATTATTGGAAAATGTAAGCAGCAGAAAATATGACTGGGGTGTTCTAAAACATATGTATGACATAACGCAGTCTAAATTTTATGTTTGCAATAGTCTTGATAGGGTATGGCAAAGGGTTGATGTTCCATTTGGTGGCACTTCACCTCCTAAGAATGGAGTGTTTTATAAAAGTAAATTGTTTTGGCTCTATCTGGACAAGGAGTATGAAGATTATCCTCGGTATGGGTATACAATCTACTGGTTTGATGTAATAAAAAATAAATGGGGTTTTCATTTGTTCTAATCACTGACATATGTTGTATGTCATTAGCAATATACATGGATAAGTTGATATGCCTTGTCAATGATGGCTCCACTTCTATATGGTCAATTGAAGAATTAGATCATTTCCAATTTGGTCAACCATGCATTGAACAAAGAATTGACTACTTTGAGGATGATTGGGGTTTCAGATGGAAGTTGTTGGAATAAATTTCTACATATATAAATAACAAATGTCCTGGTTATATTCCATTTTGAACAGTCCATGGCGTGGTTCTTATGTGCAACTATAGTGAAGTTCCTTTCCTATTATATGCCATGATTAATAGCATCTATTTTCCAACAAATATTGATATGTATGGGTTTTGTTACCCAATGCTAGAGGATTGCAATGACTTGATTGAGTATGAAAATGTTTTTGCAATCCCTGTATGGATTATGTTGATGAGATTCCACCATTGGATATGGATATGGATTCTTAGGATATTAGTATTCTTAGGAGTTCCTATAAATATTTTCATTTTATATACTCTCTATGGTTGTGGAAAATATTTCCATTTTTGGCTCTATACATACTTTGGGCCTTTATGGTAATACTTTAAAATTATGCTTCTATCGATCTTTATTATGTAAAATATTTCATATTGTTTCCCCTAAAGTTTTCTTAATTACATGTAAATGTGTCTGGATGCTATGAATTTTTCTTTTTTTGTATAATTATAATTGCTATGAGTTATGTTATACATGCTATTTGTATTGATTTTTGTCCTTGATTCTCAAACAATGTTATATATTTATGTACATTTTAATATTTGCATTTATATTTGGATAGTATATAGTTCCAATTTTTTAGATACACTTCCAAGTTATATAATTCTTAGAGTATTGTGTCCGAATAGTATGGGTTTTGGTTTGATTCTAATATGATACATGAAAATTTAGACTTTTTTGTTTAAGCCATTTGGGAGAATTCATTTCTACTTTTAGCCATTTCAAAAATTCATTTTTATTTTTAGCCATTTGGAAAAAGACTTATACATTTTAATAAGTTTATATGGTTGGAAAAAATATCATATACACTTTTTATGTTTTTTTACAATTTCCAAAAAAAAACTCGTGGCTTTTTCATTCTTTTGTGTTATTTATATTAGATATTTGCTATGTTCCATGTTTATGATTCCGTAATGAATATTTTATTGTTCATTGTAGACATGTCATCTAAAGGCACAAGCAAGCATACAATAAAACAAAATTTTTCACAAGCATCACGTGACAGGTCTAATGAATGTCGTCGTCTACGGTATCAACAAAATAAGGATGCCATAAATGAGCATAGGAGAGCTACATATTATAGAAGAATGAGTGAAGCCACTCTTGAGAATTATTTTATAATTCCTTGTAAGTATCGTACTATGGATGATATAATGGAAATAAAATTTCTTGTTGATAGTTCATTATCATAATATGCTCCTTGTCAGTAGAATTTTGTTGTTCAATGCTTTCCTAAAAATTCTCATAACATTGAGGAAACATCTTGCAATAGGTAAGAACATCATATCGATAACGTGGATGCAAATGTCCACCCCAACCCTTCCATGTGTCCAATTGCATGTTTTGACTAAGACCAAAGGTTGAAAAACATCCATGGTGAAGGTAATGATGACATTGTGTGTGATGATTTGGATGATAGTTTAATTGGCCATTTGTTTGATAATTTGGGGGAGTTGCTCAAAACATCAGATCTTCTAATCCCTCTTCTCAAATTAATGTGGTCCCACTAAGAGAATCAGTCGTCCCTGATAGTATTTCATGTGGAACAATGGAGGCAACACAATGATATTTTGATTTTTGCTGCAATAGTAGTTTTTTTATTACATTCCTCTATTTACAAAGTTTTTTTTATAAACTTATAAGTTATTTCCTTCTCTTGGAATAAGATACAACTCGTTTTAATAGAGGTCTAGAAATTAATTCCCGAAGTGTTCCATCTACTAATCTGAGAAGTGAAGGTGAAGTATGTAATAACCTTTTGGTGCATTCTCCTCAACAATCAAATTGCCAAACTAATGTAAATTTTCAATGTTTTTGATTTTCTTTTCATTTTTAAAATTTCTAGTTGGTTGGACATTGAATTTTATGGAATATTTTATTTTCTTCGAACACGACACAACTCATTTCAATAGAGGCATACAAATTAACTTTTTATATGTTCCATCTATTGATATGAGAAGTTAATAGGAACCATCTCATAGCATATATCCACATCGCCAAACAAATGTAAATGTTGAATGCATTTGATATTTTTGTCATTTTTTCATTTACAATTGGTTGGGCATTGTATTTTATAACCTTTTATGGAGAAAACATGATTTCATCTCATTAGGTTGGAGAATTGGAATATAAAACATCAAATTGTAAAACTAATGTAGATGTTCAATGTATTTGATTTGTTTTCCATTTTTGAAGCTTTATTTGTTGGACATTTAGTTTTATAACATATTTTATTTTTTTGAAACAGGAAACAACTCATTTGAATAGAGGCATAGAAACTAAAACCCAAAATGTTCCATCCACTGATGTTATAAGCGAAGAGCAACCATCTCATAACCCTCATCCACATGAAGAAACAAATGTAGATTTTGAATGCATTTGATTATTTTTTCATTTTTTTTCTTTTATAATTAGTTGGAAATTAAATTTTAAAATATTTTATGACAAAGAGACCTTTACATCCTCTCAGGTTCATGAAATGTAGACCATAAATTTGGAAATACCCTGTCATAGATCCATTCCACATGCTTCAAATTTGGGAAGGGAATCTCCTGTTCCTGAAGATGGAGTAAATTTTAGAAGAAATTTTACTCTTCCAAATGGTTCTCAAAATGGTCGGGCCGATAGAGATCATATTCATTTTGATGAAAACACGATTGCAGTGCATAAAATATTTTGAGCAAAGATAGATAGCTTGATAGTTTTCCAAATGTGCCACATTTGACAAGAATCATATCCAGAAATCCAGGTTTTGAGACATTCTAAAGGACCTGTTTGCAGACAATGTAAGAGTGAAAGAGGAGCCCATCGTTTTTCTTGATATAATAATATGGATCCTTGTGAGCAACCTCATATTTTAAGAGTTATTACTCAAGTTGAAAAATGCTAATAACATGTATGAATCCTATTTTGCAAGTGACACATGATTGAGGTGGGAAATATATGTATAGTGGTCATACAATTAGCTTTCCTCAAGATATTTCTACATCTGTACAAAGCATTCCTCGACTTGTTGAAGACACTGACTTTATAATTGTGAGGATACATGCTGCCCAATCTAAATATTATGAATTTTATGTCAAAAGATCTTGAGTGATGGCTGCATTGCTTTTCAAAATCCAACATGATCAATACTATCGAGATGTTGTAATTGACTATGATTCAGTGAATGCTCTGCCCACAAGATCAACAAATGTCTCCTCCATGCTTAAATTTGTTGATTGTGATATTGAAGAATGTAAGATCAATTCAAATAATAATGAAGGGTTGTTTGCTGAGCATTTTCCCTCTCATACTTCTTCTTTTGTTGCTCGCCTACCAAATGAAAGAAGAGAAGTGGAAGAAATTAGAGCATTTCTTGATAATATTGATTCTTCACATGTTCAAGACATGGATTGGCCCAATATTCGAACCTATCTAGTGAATGAATATAATACAGAGGGGTTATTAGATATGGAATTCCCAACATTGTTCCCCATTGGTAATGCTGATTGGCTACAACCACATATTTGTAGTGTTGAACTTCATGAGTATGCATTGCATCTTGTTAGGTAATATGATCAGAGATTTGGAATCCATCCTCGCTTTCGATATTACCTATTGAACATGATAATGTGGCATCAGAGCCAAGCAACTGCTGCAGTTTTGGTAAAGAAACATTTACATGATAACTCACCTACAATAATTGAAGAGTTGCATCATCAACTATCTAATTTGCTAGATAATAAGTTGGTTGAGCATATTATGTGGTTTGGTTCTTCTTTGAGAGGTACAAGGGCATACTGGACTAACTCTCGAGCTGAATTGACTGACATGATTACTCAGTTGGGATGTCCATCTTTATTTTTTACTTTGAGTGTAGCTGACACAAAGTGGCCAGAGTTTCATAACCTCATTCCCATACCTTCACATTCTCATTATTTAAATGAGCATCGTATGAAAATTGGTAATGTTATCTAGTACCCTCATATTGTTGCCACATTTATGCACCATAGATTCAATATTTTTCGAGAGGAAGTTATCCAAGAATATCTTAAAGCTAAGGACTTCTGGTACAGGTTTGTGTTGTTGAATTTATTTTCTATACTTTGTCAACTTTTATTATGATTCTATTTATATTTTTTGTAGTAACTATATCTTCATTTTCTTCAAATATGAGTGGCAACATAGAGGCTCAACACATATCCATGGTTCCCTGTCATTAGAAGGTGCTCTTAGCATGGAAAGAGTTGATTGGTGAAATGGTTTTGATGTACAACTCGCAAAGAGATTCTTTGACAAATATGTAACTACATGGAATCCACATGACATACATCATCACAATATAATGGTTCTACGAAGCCTCAATGATGACCTTTGGCTATTGAATACTGGTCATATTTTCTCTTGTAATCCTCATAATGATTATGAAGAATTGTTAAACCGTGTCCAAAGGCACGCCAAGTGTAGTGTGATTCTTGTTTGCACAAAAAAGGCACTATTCTAACATGTCAGTACAATGCTCCATGGGATCTTTGTCATGAATTAAGATTGTTCATAGATGATCAAGGAAGAAAAAAACATGAGCCAGCAAGAAATGATGACAGGCTTAATGTACATAACATTGATCTTCTAATAATGTGGTGTGCAAATGTTGATTGCCAGCTAGTGATTTCTTGCTATGTTGTCTTGACATATATTTCTAAGTATGCATCAAAAGAAGAAAAAAGGTCTGAAAGTTATCATCATATGTTAACTAGAATTTCAAATTCTATTGGCTCTAAGGATCATGCTTTATGTGCATATAGAAGGTTTCTTGCAGAAACGATTGTTGACAGTGACATTGGAGCACAAGAAATGTGCCATATGTTTCTTAAGCTACCTCTTATTATTTGTAGTCAGAAATTTGTTTCCTTAAATGTTGGAAGAAAGGTTTTCAATAAAATCTCAAGGGATGGATTACAATGTTCATCTTTGAATACTTTTGTTCAACATTATCAGAAGAGACCTTTTTTCCTTGAACATATATCTTTGATAGAAACAACAAGATCTTGAACATTTGATAGCAAGCGTAAAAAAGATCCATGGAAGCCTATAGATGTTCATGCTATTATTAGGGTTTGGCCACGATTTTATTCTATTCCTAGTGAGGCTTCATATGAATTTGAAACGTTTTGTTGGACAAAATTGCTCTTATACAAGCCATTTCATGAAATTATTGTAGAAATTGGCCTTTCAGCTGAAATTATTATTGAAAATTGGAGTGATTTCTGATATCGAGCATGGCATGTTGATCGAAATCCATAAATTGGTGACAATATTGAAGATGAAGAAGATGGTGATTTTTCTAACCACGAAATGAATCTTGGAGATGATTTTCAAGAATGGCAGATTTTCTCTCGCTTGGTTCCACTAAATGATGTGAATGTTTTTGATCTTCACATCCTTGGTTGAAGGGACTTTGATATATCCTTTGGTTGGGAAAGTACAACTATTTTGATGATGTTGCAGAAGAAGCTATTAATTTTATAAGGAATGTGAAATCAAAGGGTGATATTGTTGACCTTTCAAACGAAAAATTTGCATCTCCAGATTCGTTGTCGAAAAAACAATGACTTGCTTTTAAAATTGTTTTAAGGCACTTTGTTGAATATGAGATTCGTGAAGCTCTTCTTATGATTGTTTAGGGTACTGGGAATTCTTTCCTTATCCAATGTATTTTTGAATCTCTTTCTAATTTTCAAGTAATGGAAGAAGCCCTTTTCTTCTTCTTGCCCCAACAAGAATAAATTCTTTTAACATACATGCAAAAGCAATACACTCAGCTCTAAAAATTCCAATTAAAGATATGTAGCCACTACAGGGGTAGTCACTTGTAGTATTCCAAGAAAAAATGAGACATGTTAGATATATATTTATTGATGAAATGAGCTTTCTAGGATTAAGTTTTTTTATGCAAATAGATGCTTAATTACGAGAAGCATTTCCAGAGTAAAAGAATTGTCATTTTGGTGTAAAATCCATCATCCTTGTGGGTGACCTTGGCCAACTACCTCCTATAAGAGATAAGCCTTTGTATGAGGGTAATACAGTAGGGAAATTCTTGTGGAACAAATTCAACATTGTTGTCACTCTTGGCACAACATTTTTCCAACAAGGCAATAATGAAAAACAATCTTGTTTTCATAGAGTCCTCAATAACATAAGAAATGTAGAACTTGTTCTTGAAGATTGGGAGTTTCTTATGTCACGAGTTGATATGAGGTTGCATCCTAGAGAAAGAGATTTATTTAATGTAGCAGTTCACATGTTTCCAACAAATAAGTTGGTCTTTTTCCATAATATGTATATATTAAAATCATTAAATTATCCAATTACACGATGTATTTCTGAGCATTCAAGGCGTTCAAAAATCATTGGTGTTGATGATGATCAATTGGACCGTGAAGTTTTGTTGTTTCATGGCCAGTGTGTTATGTTGACATGCAATTTGTGGGTTGAAGTTGGCTTGGTGAATGGTGCACTTTGTTATGTTAAGGATATATTTTATACGCCTACCTCTAAGCCACCTCAACTTCCGATGTTCACAACTGTTGTTTTTGATAAGTATGTTGGTGTTCCATTTGATGCAAGCAATCTAAACATTGTGCCTATCACACCAGTGTTAAGAGGAAATCGAAAACAATTCCTTTGAAGATGGCATGGGCTCTTACAATCCACAAGTCACAAGGATTGACTTTATAATGAACATGAGTTGATATCAGGAATAAAGAGAAACAAGGCCTTACCTTCACAACCATATCAAGAGTGAAATCAATAGATGGTTTACACATTACACCACCTTTCTCTTTTCAATGTTATGCCAAGATGAAATATAGTGCATATGTTACAATTAGGAAGAAATAAGAGGAGCAATTGAAGTCCATATCGCTATGACATACAACTAATAACATTGTGACCTTTTTTATAGTATGTTTTTTGAATTTCTTTTATTGTCCTATTCATTTACTTTTAATATAATAATAGTTTTCATATATTTATGAGATTAATACATTCATCATATTCATAGTAACATTTGAGAAAGTTGTTTACATCGTTTTTCAGGTTGTTCAATTTACTTATTTTTTTTTTAAGTGGTGATTGTTCTTTTCTTTGCAGCAGACCATTCAGAAATAAAGAACGAGTTATATGAACCAATCATTGAAAATCAATTTTATAACTGATTCACATTGATATTAATATTGTGGATTCATATTACATCATGAAATGAAAAAAAAGAGGTTTTGAATATTGGCCATCACCATGGCCAATATTCATTTTTTGAATATTGGCCATGGTTTTATTCTATTTCCACGGTTTTTTCTATTGTATTGTGAAATGAGGCTTATATTTGTAGAAATTTTTATATCATTTGGTTCATGTAACACTATATTGTTTTATTTCATGTAACATTATAAGATTAAGTTTTTTAACATAAATAAAAATGGGGTGTTATGTTTTATGTATATATATATATATATATATATATATATATATATATATATATATATATATATATATGCCTATTTATTTGTGTGTGTCTTTATTGATTTTGCTTTTGTTTTTTTTGTCTTTCAAATGCAGATATGGACAATAATGATGTCATCTATTATTCCAAAACAGTGCGCAATATTGCTAGAGTGATAAGTTTTCTTTTATATCTTCGAAACAAGTTTGATAGAAAACATGGGTTTCATCCTTCTCTTATTGATGAGCATCTTCGTGTGCTAGATGAAACAAAAACACATGTAAAATATGTATTACATGTGCACCAGAGGGAGTCTGGGAGGAGAACAAGAAGGAATTGGTTGGAAAGTGTTAAGTATCGTGATCATTATCCTGTTGATTTGAATTTTTGTTGCTTTTGTCATCGCTCTAGTCATGTTTTGGAAGAGGCTATTCCATAGATGACTTTTGATGGAGTGTTTCAAGTTGAATTTCGTAGTGGAATTGTTTGATATAAAGAAAAGAAAAAATCTATGTTAAGACTCAATGTTCTTTCTGTGGTTGCAATGTTGGTGAAATTGATTTTTTTTCCTCGTTGTTGTTGTTATGTAGAAAATTATATATCTCTGGTCTTAAAATGTCCTATTATGTTGTTCTTCTTTAAATCCAATGTGTGCAATTTATATGTGTTTTTTGCATTTATGTTCCTTTGCTCCAATGATAGTGTTACTATTTTATTTTTTTCTCTTGAATTTGTAATTGTTTTGGTATTTTGTGTGGGTCCCTTCACTTTGTTCATGTTTTTCATAAATGAAAATATCGTTGACGTTTATAATATTATTGTTGGGCTTTCATGTTCTTGCTGTTTATATCAATACTCTTGAGATTTGTACTATTAATACATTCATGTATTGATATTAATGTATTTATGGCTTAAAATTAATTTATTGTTCATAATGTAGTGATATAAATGTGTTATTATTACATTTGTGATGATGATTTATCATGTTGTAATGCTTTATAGTGTATTATTATTAATGTATTGATATTAATTTTACGTATTGATGTCTTAATGGTTTACAATGTGGTTATTATATTGGTTTTGGTTTATGTTTATTATTATTGTTGTGTTATAACATTATTTACATTTATAATATTGATGCCATGGATTTAGGGCTTATGGGTTTTATAAAATTTAATATGACATATATTCTCTCATTTTCAAAACCAATCATCGCAAGTGTTGTCAAACGTTGTGTTATAACGAAGAATACGTTGAGATGAAAACCATAATAAACCATGGTGAATCATGGTCAACCATGGTCCAATGTCACATTGTAACAAAGATTGTCTCAATATGAAAATCAATGATGGTTAAGGATTGTCATTGATATTTATTTTTCGATTTATAATATTTATCGTGGGGTTTAAACAACTTGGATTTATAATATTAATACATTGGGGTTAAAATATCAATCCTTTCCATTTTTAATATTGATCCCTTGCATTTTTTTATCCCTTAGGTTTATAATATTTTTCTCTTGGGTTTATAATATTAAACCCTTGGGTTTATTTGTTCTTTGAGTTTATAATACTAATAATTCCTTTGGTTTATCATTTTATCCCTTGGGTTTATTAATATCGATCCCTTTTAGCTTCTTGATCCCTTAGATTTTTAATATTTATCCCTTGGGTTCACTAATTCATTGGGTTCACTAATTATAATACTAATAATTCCTTTGGTTTATCATTTTATCCCTTGGGTTTATTAATATCGATCCCTTTTAGCTTCTTGATACCTTAGGTTTTTAATATTTATCCCTTGGGTTCACTAATTCATTGGGTTTATAATATTAAACGGTTGGGTTTATCAGTTCCTTGGGTTTATAATATTAATAATCCCTTTGGTTTATTAATCCCTTGAGTTTGAAATATTAATTCTTAGGGTTTATTAATCTCTTCGGTTTTTATATTGGTTTTTTAGGTTTATTAATCACTTGAATTTATTAATCCTTTATGTTTATAATATTATTTTGTTGGATTTACTATTTCCTTGGGTTTATAATATTAATCAATTGGGTTTATTTATTCTTTAAGTTTATAATATTAATAATTCCTTGGGTTTATCATTTAATCCCTTGGGTTTATTAATCCCCAATATTAAGGTTTAAATAATAGTCCTAAGGTTTAATATTAATCCCTTACATTTACAATGTTTATCCCTTCAATTTATTAACCTGTTGGTTTTATAATATTAACAATCCCTAGGGTTTATTGATCCCTTGGGTTTATAATATTCATAGTCATGTGGGTTGATCAATCCTTTGGGTTTAAAATATTAATTCCTAAGCTTTATTAATCCCTTATGTTCTTAATATTGATCCCTTGGGTTTATAATATCAAATGCTTGGGTTTTTTCATTCTTCAAGTTTTTAATATTAATAATTCCTTTGGTTTATCATTTAATCCCTTGGTTTTATTAATCCCCTGAGCTTAAAATATTAATTCCTAAGGTTTATTAATCATTTGGGTTTTTAATATTAGCTCGTTGGGTTTATTGATTCCTTGGGTATATTGACCCCTTGCATTTATTAATCATTTGTTTTTATAATATTAATGCCTTGGGTTTGTAATATTAATAATGCCTTGGGTTTATTGATCTCTTGTATTTGTAATATTAATAATCCCTTGGTTTTATAAAACCCCAATATTAAGGGTTAAATATTTGTCCAACTATTTATGATTATGTCAATATCACAATAGATTAATCTAATATGGAAATCAACCATGGTCAACCATGTTTATTTTAGGGTTTATAATAGTCATGTTATGGTTTATATGCATTGGGTTTATAATTTTTATCCCTTAGGTTTATTATTCCCTTGGGTTTATAATATCAATCCTTTCGGTTTATTGATCTAAGGGTTCATATTCGTAGGGTTTAATATTATTCAACAATGGTCAACAATAAACAACCATGTTCGACCATGATCAACCATGGTCCAACATCGCATTGTGACAAGGATTGTCTCAATATGAAAATCAACTGTGGTCAACCATGTTTATTTTAGTATTTTAATATCTATCTCAGGGATTTTATACCTTGGGTTTATAATATAACTCCCTTGAGTTTAATATTATTCCCTTGGGTTTATTATTCCTTTGGTTTTATAATATCAATCCCTTGGGTTTATTATTCTCTTAGGTTTATAATATTAATCATGGTCAACCATTGTCAATCATAGCCAACCATGATCAACCATGGTTGAATGTCACATTGTGACAAGGATTGTCTCACCATGAAAATAAACCATGTTTATTTTGTCTCAATATGAAAATCAACGATGGTTAAGGATGGTTATTGATATTTATTTTTCGATTTGTAATATTTATCATGGGGTTTAAACAACTTGGATTTATAATATTAATCCATTGGGTTTAAAATATCAATCCTTTATGTTTTTAATATTGATCCCTTGCATTTTTTTATCCCTTAGGTTTATAATTTTTTCTATTGGGTTTATAATATTAAACAGTTGGGTTTATTAGTTCCTTGGGTTTATAATATTAATAATCCCTTTGGTTTATTAATCCCTTGAGTTTAAAATATTAATTCTTAGGGTTTATTACTCTCTTTGGTTTTTATATTGGTTTGTTGGGTTTATTGATTCCTTAGGTTTATTAATCACTTGGATTTATTAATCCTTTGTGTTTATAATATTATTTTGTTGGGTTTACTATTTCCTCAGGTTTACAATTTCCTTTGGTTTATAATATTAAATGCTTAGGTTTATTTGTTTTTTAAGTTTATAATATTAATAATTCCTTGGGTTTATCATTTAATCCCTTGGGTTTATTAATCCCCAATATTAAGGTTTAAATAATACTCCTAAGGTTTAATATTAATCCCTTAGGTTTACAATGTTTATCCCTTCAGTTTATTAACATGTTGGGTTTATAATATTAACACTCCCTAGGGTTTATTCATCCCTTGGGTTTATAATATTCATAGTCATGTGGGTTTATCAATCCTTTGGGTTTAAAATATTAATTCCTAAGTTTTATTAATCCCTTATGTTTTTAAGATTGATCCGTTGTAATTTTTGATCCCTTGGGTTTCTAATATTTTTTCCTTGGTTTTATCCATTCGTTGGGTTTATAATATCAAATTCTTGGGTTTTTCGTTCTTCAAGTTTATAATATTTATAGTTCCTTTGCTTTATCATTTAATCCCTTCGTTTTATTAATCCCCTCACCTTAAAATATTAATTCCTAAGGTTTATTAATCGTTTGGGTTTTTAATATTAGTTCATTAGGTTTATGGATTCCTTGGGTATATTAATCCCTTGCATTTATTAATTATTTGGTTTTATAATACTAATGCCTTGGGTTTATAATCCCTTGGTTTTATAAAGCACTGATATTAATGGTTAAATATTTGTCCAACTATTTATGATTATGCCAATATCACATAAGATTAATCTAAGTATTAGGGGGTTTACACAATGCATTATATTAGATATCATTTTGGGATTCAACTGCATTAAGTAAGTCATTCACGTATGACCATTTCCATGAGAGGTAGTCGTAACTGACTAATTTCTCATGATTTTTGAGTAGTTCGCTTAGCATTCATTGCATCGGGTGATGCATCTAATATGGAAATAAAAAATGGTCAACCATGTTTTTTTTAGGGTTCATAAAATTCATGTTAGGGTTTATATGTGTTGGGTTTATAATTTTTATCCCTTAGGTTTATTATTCCCTTGTGTTTATAATATCAATCCTTTTGGTTTATTGATCTAAGGGTTCATATTCCTAGGGTTTAATATTATTCAACAATGGTCAACAATAAACAACCATGTTTAACCATGATCAACCATGGTCCAACATCGCATTGTGACAAGGATTGTCTCAATATGAAAATCAACCGTGCTCAACCCTGTTTATTTTAGTATTTTTAATATTTATCTAAGGGTTTTTATACCTTGGGTTTATAATATTACTCCCTTGGGTTTAATATTATTCCCTTGGGGTTTTAGTATTAATCCCTTGGGTTTATTATTCCTTTGGTTTTATAATATCAATCCCTTGGGTTTATTATTCTCTTAGGTTTATAATATCAATCGTGGCCAACCATTTCCAATCATAGCCAACCATGATCAACCATGGTTGAATGTTGCATTGTGACAAGGATTGTCTCACCATGAAAATAAACCATGTTTATTTTAGTGTTTGTAATATTTATATTAGGGTTTACCAATATTGGGTTTATAATATTAGTCCCTTGGGTTCAATATTATTCCCTTTAGTTCATAATCCCTTGGGGTTTTAGTATTAATCCCCATGGTTTATGTTTCCCTTGGGTTTATAATATCAATCATGGTCAACCATGGTTAACCGTGGTCAATCATGCTCAGATCTCGCATTATGACAAAAATTGTCTGTATATAAAAGTCAAGGACAATGATGGACAATCATGGCCAACCATGGTGAGCCATAGTTGATGATGGTCAAACGTGTTTTATAGAATCAAACATGGTAAATCATGGTCAAACATGTCTGAATGCTGTGGTCTGGCAAAATTTGTCTCGATATGAAAATCAACCATGATCAACCATGGTCCAATGTCGCATTGTGACAAAGATTATGTGGATATGAAAATTAACCATGTTCCAGCATGGCATTGTGATAAGGATTTTCTCAATATGAAAATCAAACATGATCAACAATGGTCCAACATCACATTGTGACAAAGACGATCTAAATATGAAAATTAACCAAGGTCAACCATGGTCGAACATGGCATTGTGATAAGGATTGTCTCAATATGAAAATAAAGATTGGTCAATCAAGTTTATTTCAGTGTTTATAATATTTATCTTAGGATTTATATATGTTTGGTTTATAATATTAGTCCCTTGGGTTTAATCTTATTCCCTTGGGTTCATAATCCCTTGGGATTTTAGTATTAATCCCTTGGGTTTATAATATCAATCGATTGGGTTTATAAATAATAATCATGGTAAACCATGGTCCATCATAGCCAACCATGTTTAACCATGGTCAAACCGTATGGATATGGAAATCAACCATGGTCCAACATTGAATTATGATAAGCATTATCTCAATATGAAAATTAACAATGGTCAATCATGATTATTTTAGTGTTTATAATCTTTATCTTAACGTTTAAATACGTTGGTTTTATAATATTAGTCCCTTAGCTTTAATATTGTTCCCTTGGGTTCATAATCCCTTGGGGTTTTAGTATTAATCCCTCTGGTTTATAATATCAATGCATTGAGTTTATAATATTATTCATTTTCAACCATGGTCAATCATAACCAATGATGTTCAACCATGCCCAAACAAGGCTGGATATGGAAATCAACCATGGTCAACCATGGTCTAACGTTGCGTTCTAACAAAGATTGTCTCAATATGAAAATCAATCATGGTCAACCATGGTTAACCATGGTTGAATGTTGGATTGTGACAACGATTGTCTCTATATGGAAATCAACCATCATCAACCATGCTCATTTTAGGGTTTATAATATTGATGTTAGGGTTTTATATCCCTTGGGTTTATAATTGTTATCCCTTGGGTTTATAATATAAATCCCTTGGGTTTATTGATCATGGTCAACCATGTTTTATAGAATCAAACATGGTCAACCATGGTCAATATTGGGTTTTTAGTATTAATCCCAATGGTTTCTTATTCCTTTGGGTAAAACATGGTGAATCATAGTCAACCATGGTCAAGCATGCTCAAATGTCGCTTTGTGACAAAGATTGTCTCCATATGAAATTCAACCACGGTCAACCACAACCAACCATTATCCAATGTTGCATTGTGACAATTAATTAATTATTTACCTCATTAATAATTATTATGTAAAAATGAATTAATTATTATTATCATTATTTAATTAATTAATAGTAATATTAATACTATTTACCAATATTTAAGTAAATAAATATTATTATTGTTTAACAATAATTAACTATTACTATTATTTATTCATTTTTTTAGTATATTATTATTATTATAAAATAAAATAAATTAAAAATATTTATATTTTTTCTAAAAACAATAGTAAAATTTATTTATTTTTAATAAAATAAGTAATTATTTATTTAACGGTTATAAAAAAAGAGTAATAAAATATTATTATTGTTATCATATTTTTTATTATATATTTATCAATTCTGTCATAGATAGAAATGAAGCCTTATGGGTATATCAACGGCATTTACTAAAATAATTATTGTTTTTAATATTATTATTGTTAATTAGTATTACTAATATTATTTTTATTATAATAATTATATTATGTTTTTATAATAAAAATACAATATATTATTATTATTATTATTATTATTATTATTATGAGTTAATAATATTATTATAATATTAAATAATAATCATAAGTATATAAATATATAAGAATATCATTGTTATTATTTATATAGTTATTAATAATCATAATATGTTGGTTTCAAAAAAATTACACATAATAATTATTAATGTGGTTGATATAAGCCTATCAGCATATATCAACCACATTAGAAAATGTGGTTGTATATATGATTCATATACGCCTATCGACATATATCAACCACATTGGTAAATGTGGTTGTGCTAGTATTTATATTCACGAGCATGCCAACCCTGCACATCTAAATCTATCTCATGATCAAGAGTTATGCTATTTTGTAACTTGTATGATCTAGCTTTTCATGTGCCTTATTACATAGAAGAATAACACGAGAAGAATGGCCCAGACTGCAACCAAGTAGAAAATGACAATTATTATATAAAGTTTAATGCCATGACCAATCTAGGCAGTTTGGATTGAAAATCTCCATGAGATGATACCGTGTAGTTGGTGTGAAAGCCCCGTTGAAGCCGAGAAACCAACCAGAACCCTCTCGGGAAGATAGTGAGAGAGAGTTATTCCATAGGAAAAAATCGGTTGTGAGGGTTTAGAACTATCATTGGCAGCTAGAAACACTTGTAACATCTTCTCTATGCCATTATAGTCAACCCATGCATTCCATGTGATATTTCCATTAAGGCACATGTCCGAGCGCAACAAGTAGGTGTTCACGGAAGTAATATTGTTGACATCAATTCCAACATGATTATCATTCAGATCATGGGGATTCATTGTATGAAAGCCGTCCAAATTCACATTTTTGAATGTATCAAATTTAACAATGATTGTCTGTGTAGAGTTTCTATCATTGGTGGTCTCATTGAACAGACCCAACCACATGCCCGAGCCATTAGCGGGAGGCTCAAACCCGAATGGCACCATGAAAAAAGTAACCTCGTATGCGTAAGTTGAAATATTGTTGGAATTTTGTAATCTATTTTTTATAATGAACTGAAACTGAGTTTTAAAGTCGCCAAGTTTTTGAGAACGTTTACTCCGGAGTGTGATTGGAATTCTGTATACAGCCCAACCAAAGCTAAAAATAAAAATTGTCAATAACATTGCTTTTTGTAAGATATAATATGTTCTCCAATACATTTGCATCCCCTTTAGTGGCAATATCATCCTGATTGCTTTCATTAAAATAGGGGAAGTCAAAGTGCATGTCTGATTGTGCAAGCAAAAGTAAAGATCTTGTAACAATGAGAATCGATGATACTATTTTTGAGATTCTTCCCTTACCCATGACCTACCAATTTGCTTCTTCCTTTTGTGATTATGTTGCCTGGAGTTGATTTTGCTACCAGAGTATGAGGGGAAATCACCACTTGCTTGCAATCTCCTTGAAACCTCCTCTGCTCTCATGCACCAATTCCGTGTCTAACTCCATTCAAAGAAAACTCAGTCTCTTTTATTTTTAACTTTCTTGTTTCTCAACAAGGCACCATCAACAGATAATAACATAATTTTAGAAATTGCTACGAGTTTGGTTGGGTTTGAATGCTACCCGTTAGTTGCTACCCATTTTCTAGGAGAGAAGGGCGAGATGCATAATATTAGAAAATTTAGTGAGGGATATGTTAGAAAATTTCAAGGGGGCAGAGGAGATGAGTTTGCCTCATAAATCAGTTGCGGGAAGGTGAATCTTCAGTTGCGGCAAGCACATCGTAACTACATAGAGGCTTAATTAAAACATAGAAAATAACTCACAACGAAACATAGTAAAAGCAAATGGTTTCGATAAATCTACTCATGAAGGTTTAAGACCACATCACAACATAACATACTTTTGATTATAATATAAAACCTAGGAAAATACATTCACATGATAATTGGAGGCTACTACTCCAAGTAAAACACAAAAGAATTACTGCGATTTACGCTTCACCAAGGGGTTGCGGAGTAACACACAGTAAAACATAGTGATTGTTATTTTCACTCACCCACCAATATTTTGTCCACGATTTTCTCCTCACTACCTCATAGACTTTTCTTCGTCTCGCTCGCTCAACCATACAAATGACTTTTACATCCATATTTATCGAAAACATACATTTGACTCATTAATTCATGACAGAGAAAACATTAATACACTACATGGGCGATTTTACATAATAAATGGTTTGCTAAACTTGTAGGTGTTGTGGAGTGTGGGTAAAATTCGCGGAGTGAATTATTTCCCATACATATTTAACAAAATCGATTAAATGCCTTAAACTCTCTGTTGTGTTGCGGAATGGTTAGTGAAGTACTTCTGCTCAGACTTTAGTCCTTCTGCCTGCAAACAAAATCGCAACCTGCAAAATACTTCTGACAAGTATGGTTGCTATCAGAGTGTTTAACACGGTGGTTGGGATTAATTTTACAACACTCCCCATTAATCACAACTACCGCCATTGGAAATTCCCAAACAGTCTCTGAGATAAACAAAATTTTCACGTGCCAATGGCTTTGTGAAAATATCAACAAATTGTTCCTCTAACATGCATTACTACAACACAATTTCATCATTGTTAATTAACTCTCTAATAAAATGATATTTAGCATCAATATGCTTGGTCCTCTTCTGAAAGACAAAATTCATTGACAATGCAATTGCTGAGGTATTGTCGCAGAATATAGTTGTCGTTAATTCTTGGTCGTGGCAAAGATCCCTCAACATCCTTCTCATCCAAACTGCTTGACACACTAGTGTTGTTGTGACAACATATTCAACTTCTACTATTGATAATGACACTATCAACTTCTTCTTGGAGGCCCATGAAATGGCTCCAGAAAACATATCCTAATGTGATTTTTCTGTCATCGACACTTTCTGCCCAATCACTGCTAGTTTAACCAACGAGCCTGAAATCATCTGTTGTAGCATACAAAATACCATATTGTTTTGTCGCATTGACATACCTTAGAATCCTTTTTGTTTCTTGGCAATGTTTTTCGTTGGGTGTCTCCATGAATATCGACACCAACTTGCTCACTGCATATATTAAATCCGACCTAGTGGCAGTCAAATACATCAAGCTGCCTATCGTGCTTTTTATAATGTCGGATTGACATTACTGCTGCAATATTCTTTTCTCAACTTCAACCCCATGACAATTGGAGTTGGTGCGGGATTGTTGTTCCGCATTTTAAACCTCTCCAAAATGTCTGCTACATACTTTTTTTAAGAGATAAAAATTCCATTTTATGTTTGCTTCACTTCTATGCCCAAAAAATATCTTAACAACCCCAAGTTAGTCATTTCAAATTCACTCTTCATGACTCCTTCGAAATCAACGATGAGGGAATCATCGTTGCTTGTAAAAATCAAATCATCTACATATAAGACAACAATAAGAATCTTACCATCACTCTCTTTGATACAGAGAGTAGGATCACTGTCACATTTGTCTAAACCATTGTCCAACAAGTAAGAATCTATCCTGCTATACCATGCATGCAGTGCTTGCTTCAACCCATAAAGAGCTTTCCTCAACCGATACACTTTTTCTTCTTGGCCTTCTACCTCATAACTAGGTGGTTGCACAACATACACTTACTCTTTCAACACTCAATTCAAGAAGGCCTATTTTACGTCCATTTGATACACTTTCCATTTATGTTGTGTGGTAATCGCCAGACTTGTATGCACTGTCTCTATCCTCGCGACTGGCACAAACGTCTCCAAATAATCTCTTCCCTATTGTTGCTTGTATCCTTTGACAACTAGCCTTGCTTTGTGCCTTTCAATATTTCCCTTAATGTTTCTCTTGGTCTTATGGATCCACTTCACTCCAATGACTTATTTTCCTTGCGGAAGGTTCACTAACTCCCATGTGTCGTTATTTTCTATTGCTCCTATCTCTTCCTCTGTTGTTGCAACCCATTTTTCTTCTTTGACTGCATCCTCAAAATGGATTCGGTCATCTACATGACAAAATAATGCAAATAAGGAATTTAAACCAGTGCTACTATCAACTTCATCTTGCTCATAAATCTCATTTAAATTTTGGTCTTCTTATGCTTGTTGAAGATGGGCTTGACATGTCACTTGGTGTTTCTTTTATGAATTGCACATCTCTTCTGATTATGACATTCATGATTGATGGATTGTAGAGCTTGTATGCCTTTGATTCATAATTGTATCCAAGAAATATGCATTTCTCCCCCTTGCTATCCACCTTCTTCTTCAACTCATCCAGGACATGAGCATATGCCACACATCTATTCAAGACGCTTTTGGTTGGACATCTATTCAAGATATATGCTACACAAGCGACAGATTCAGCCCAATAATCATTTGGGAAATGCTTTGGCTTCAACATACTCCTTGCCATTTCCATAATGATCCTATTCTTCCTTTCCACGACACCATTTTTCTGAGGTGTATACCTTGTTGTAAATTTCTTGTGAATTCCATGTTCCCTACAAAAACAAAGGAAATCATTTGAGATGTATTCACCACCTTTGTCAGTCCTAAGGACTTTGATGTAGTGCCCACTTTGCTTCTCAACAAGAGCTTTATATTGGCGAAAGCACTCAAACACTTCACTTTTATGTTTTGGAAAACATTTCTATGTTCCTTGACATGTGGTTGCTACACCTTGAATCTAGATACCATACATCACATTTTCTTTCTTGTGCTACATTACAAGCTAAAAACATGCTATCATGGTTCTGATTTTATTTTGTAAAATTTAGACTTGATTTGTTACTAATGTCATATTTCTTCTTTCTACATTCATTTTCATAATGACCATACTTCTTACAGTAATGACATTGGACTTGAGATTTATCATACCTCTAACCTTGTGCTTGATTTTGGATTGGGCCTTGACTTGGATTTTTGATTGCTGCCCCTTCTACTTGAGCTTGAAGAGCTGCTTCTTCCACCCCTGTTTGGGCTTCTTCCTCTTCTTTTAGCATATGATCTTCCTCTACCTCAACCTTGACTAAATGAAACTTGTGTCTTGAAGGCATGCTCCAATGAGGAGCCTGTTGCTCTATTTATTCTATGTTCGTGAGAAATCAGTGATGCATGAAGCTCATCCATTGGGAAATGTGAGAGATCCTTTGTCTCTTCTATGGCCACAACAATGGCGTCAAACCTTGCTGGCAAACTTCTCAAAAATTTCTCAACTATTCTCCTTTCCTCAAGTGTCTCACCATGAGAGATGATTTGAGTAACCAAACCAATTTCACGTGTAAAAAATGAGTCTACATTCTCGAACTCTTTCACGTAAAGTGTCTAAAAGTCTTTCCTTATCATTTGTAGCTTTGTTGTCTTCACTTTTTCCATGCCTTGGTAGACCGTCTAGAGGGTGTCCCATGCTTTGCTTGACTTTGTTGCTTCTTTAACCCTTGGGAAAATACTTTCATGAACTGCTTGAAAAATGTAGAAGAGGGATTTCGCATCCTTCTTCCTGTTGTCCCTCAACAAATACCTTTCTTCTTGAGACAAGGAAGTGTAAACTGCTGCATCTGCTGGTTCTTGAAAACCATTCTCCACCAAATCCCAAATGTCTTGAGAAGAATGGTTCTTGAAAACCATTCTCCACCAAATCCCAAATGTCTTGAAAATAAAACAAGGCCTTCATTGTAATAGCCCAATAATCATAATTTTTTCTATTAAACTGAGGCATCTGAGGATTAGTCAAGCTTGTGTTTGATGTTTCCATTTTATGAGTTTAAAAAAAACTTTCTACGTGCTGGTAAATACACTTCAAAATAAATCTACCCTCAAAAACATTTTTTTTAATTGTTAGTAAAGACACTTGTTTTTACCCAAACAAATTTTAACCTGCTCTCATACCATGTTAGAAAATTTCATGGGGGCGGAGAGGATTCTTGCTCATAAATCAGTTGCGGCAAGGTGAATCCTCAATTGCTGCAAACACATCACAACTACATAGAGGCTTAATTAAAACATAGAAAATAACTCAGGGCGAAATAGGAAAATAGATTCTCATGATAAATTGGAGGCTCGTACTCCAAGTAAAACACAAAAGACTTACTGTAGTTTACATTTCACTAGGGGGTTACATAGTAACACATAGTAAAACATAGTAACCGTGCCCACCAATATTTTCTCCACGATTTTCTCCTCACTACCTCACATACTTTTCACCCTCTCTCTGGGTCAACCATACAAATGACTTTTACATCCATATTTATCCAAAACATACATTTGACTCATTAATTCATGACGGAGAAAACATTAATACACAACATAGGCGATTTTACATAATAAATGGTTTTCTGAAAGGTGTTGTGGAGTGTGGTACCAGTCGTGCAATGAATGCTTGCCCATACGTATTTACCAAAATCTATTAAATGCCTTAAAATCTCTATTGTGTTGCAGAATGGTCAACGATGTACTTCGATGTACTTCTGCTCAGACTTTAGTCCTTCCGCCTGTAAACAAAATTGCGGCCTGCAAAATACTTTTGACAAGTATGGCTGCTGTCAAAGTGTTAGGGTTATTGAGATTAATTTTCCAACAATATGTGTGATTTTTTCTCCCTGTAAAAAAGAATCAATATAAAATTAAATATACATATTTAGCTTAATATAAAAAAATATATACATATTAGGTTAGTTTAGCTAGCTTAATATACATATTAGTTTAGCTATATATATATATATATATATATATATATATATATATATATATATATATATATATACATATACATATACATATATATATATATACATATACATATACATATACATATACATATACATATTAGCTTAATTTTTCTTTGTGTAAAAAACAATTAATATAAAATTAAATATACATATTAATATAAAATAAATAAGGTTCTTCAAATTAATAGAGGGTTATGTAATGGTAACCATTGATAAATGAAGGTTGGAATCAATTATGCTAGCTTTAAAGGGATGACTAGTCTCCTCAGTATAAAACTTCTCACATGAGCAGAGTATTTCATAAATACCCGAGCTTAGCATGGGGTCAGACTTATCCTTGGATGACTTAAACATCTGCTTCATAGTTTTGTAAGAGAGTGAAGATTTCCACATTTTTTCATTGTGAGAAAATTTCCCGAGAAAACTATGAAAATCATTTTCACAGTTTAACATAGCTTAACCTTACAACATCTCTTCTATTCTAAGCTGCAGAGAGCTTCTATGCACAATAAATATGACTTTGAAATTTTTTTGGTCAAATCACTATATTTTGTTGTTTAAAATAAGGTTTTGAGTGCATATATGGATTCAACACCCTAAAAAACGATAACACTCATAGTGTGGGAATTTCACAATTCAAACTTATAACTCCAATATATCCTAGTGTATTATGGACAAATTCGACTCCAAAATATGCCCAAAAAAACTACAACTAAAATAAACTAAAACCTCGTAATTTATATAAAAAGTATGAATTTTCGGTTTTATCGGATATTTTGAGTTTTTAAATGATTTCTATATTAATATTTTTAATTAATCAAACTTTTTTTTTTGTTGTTTAAAAGTAATTTTAATATTAATAAAAAAATATATATTGTCTCAAATGTTTCAATTAACACTTTGTTTCCCCAATTTAATACATTCAAATCTCTCCAAATATGTTATAATTTACCTATTATTTTTTTTTGCTAAAGCAAGAGTCGTACATTCTATTTATTAGAAACAAAGAAACAAATTACATATAATACAACTACCCAAAGAGACCTGAGGAACATAGAATCAACTATCCACTCAGGGCTTGGGTACCAAACCATAAGCTTAACATTCGGGCCACAGGAACACAAACTTAGCTACGAGACCTTCAAAATACATACCAATGCCTAAACTGCCCGATTTGTTTGTAAAGATTTGTCGGATGAGACGCATATCAGAGCCGAAAAAGGCCGAAAAAATAGAAACCATACTAAATAGATTTCGGGTCTGAATGGTGGAATAAACATTGCGCATGTGATCCGCCCGAAATCCACCGATTCCAACCTCAAGGCTCAACATGCACGGAAGATAACAGTGAATCCAGACCCAAAATCCAGATAACCCAAAATTGCAACCCGCCCCCAATAGCCCATGATATCTCCCGCAACTCAGTCCTCGGAAGAGTCCCTTTGATCTGAGCCATCCATTTCGGTGCCTAAACCAATGGCCAAGGATGATATCGCACAGCAAAGATGACCGAAGTTTAATGGGCCACCCCTCCAAGCTGCACGAACAATCATGACCATTGATCCACACAGAGAGATCCAATGGTAGAGAATAATATCGCATCGAACAAGTTAACCAGACGTTAGTGTGCGATGGAGGGTGGTTTTCCAAACCCTCACTCTGCCACATGTAGGATGTTGGATGGGATCGTTGCAAAATCACTAAAACTGTTTCCCACTTTAGAGCAGTGCGATCATCCAAATACCGCCAAGGAAGCAGTTTTACTCTCTGAGGCCCAAAAATGCGAAGATTCCAGTTGCTAGTAAAATAAGGATTCCTTCCACGCCTGCTCAACTTTCTTGCCTAAACCTGGACCACAGAAAAGAAGAGAGGCTCTCCATTAATTAAGGAACTATGGTATTCGCTGCACTCCCCCCGATGAACAGTGATGACCATCTCGCTGACTCTGGGGATTTTAGCGACCAGCCGTGTTCGTCCCCCCACCAAAGACCAGTTTGCTAGAAATTGATGACACATACAAAGGCTAAAAGGTCAAGAGCTTGCCTCCATGGCTTTATGTCTAAACACTCTCCTATCCTCTTCCTGTTGCTCACAGCAAAGAGTTGTCACAACTCCTGCCACTCCATCGAAACCTTGACATCTATATTTCTGACCCCCTGATTGGCAAGAAGATCCGCCAGCTTGTTGGCCTTTCTGTGAACATGATGGAAACTGACAGTGCACAGGTTTTGGAGGTGATCCTGAATTCTCTGGAAAACCCTGATTAATTTCCAGTGTTTGGAGACTTTCTCCGGCGTTGTTCCACTCTTTATTCTTTTCACTGAATTAATTATTAGTTCAAAGTCTGCTTCTACTATCACATTGCAGCAGTTATCCTGACTTAGAAAATCCAAGCATTGCTCCAAAGCCATTAGTTCAGCCATGTTATTGGTAGTTGTTCCTAGGTGACAATGGAAGATGAAGATAATACTTCCCTTAGCGTCCCTAAGGACTCCTCCATACCCAACAGTTCCCGGGTTTCCTTTTGACGCTCCATCAATGTTGTATTTCAGATATCCTTCTGGGGGAGGATGCCAGAAATCCTTCTTGTGTCCCTTGCTGTAACCTTCCTATCAAGACCTTGAGGAGTGAGCCCCTGCAGCCCCAGCTGCCTGAGAATTTTCCAATCCATATCTGAGGGAGGATTTTTAGGGTGGTTGCAAACAGTGGTACCCACTGTCTCCTTAAGTTGTTTCAGGATTGTCTCAAACAGGCGATATGGGGGATTTTTTTCCTCCTTAAATATTCTTTTGTTCCTCTCCTTCCAAACATTCCATATAATGAAGCTTGGTGTAAGGGCCCAGGCTGAGTTGAGAATTTCATAGTCTGAAAAATTTCCTCTCCAACTATTGAGGGTATTAATGATGCTCCCTCTGTCCCTGTCGGATTGTTGAAAGATTTTGGCAAATATGTCCCATAACCAGGAGGTGAAAATGTAGCTATTGAGTAGATGCTCCATTGTTTCTTCTTGCGCCCCATAGAGTAGGCATCTAGAAGGCCCCAGAACACCCCTCTTCCTGATGTTGTCCCAAGTCAAGATTTTCCTGTGGTATACCAACCACATGAAGAGTTTGATTTTCATCCACCCTTGGTGCCTCCAAAGTTTCTACCAGATTTTGTCCGGAACCTAGGGATCTAGCTCAAGGAGAATTCCTTTTGCTTCTTTAAGATTAAAGGTGCCCTCTTTGTTATTGCCCCATCTTAGTTGGTCTTGCCCCCCTGAAACTAAGATCATCCTTTGTTCCACCATTTTCATTAGCTCCTTTGCTTTTGTTTTCAAGGGGTTGTTATTTCTGCAATCAATGTTTCTCCAGATTCTCCATTTCTCTGTCTGCTGAGTGTTATCCCAGAAGTCCTTTACTTTAATTAATCCTTGGGGATCTGTCGCATATTTAATGTCAAGGAAGTCTTCTTTTAACAGTATTGGTTCTTGTTGCCACTTATCTTCCCAAAAAAGAGCTAGATCCCCTTCTCTGATTTCCTAGAAACTATTTTCTTGAACTAATCTTCTATTTTCCCAGGCTTTGTTCCAGATGTATGAGCCCTTAATATTACTTGACATTCTTATGAGATCACTAGTTTTCCAGGATCTTGCATATTTTTCTTTCCAGATATTTTCCCATTGAGTCTTTAGATTCTGAACCCATCGCCACCATAGCTTGGCCCCTAAAACCTTGCTGAGTATTTCCTGATCGTCCAAGCCAAGCCCTCCATGGTTTTTGGGTTTGCAAATTTTTTCCTAAGACACTAAGTTCCATTTCTTCCTTGTCTCCTCCTTACCCTAAAGGAAGTTTCTTTGTATATTTCTAAATTACTGAAGGACTCCTTTTGGAGCTGGGAGGGTAGATAACATAAAAATAGGGATGGCTTGCAGAACAACTTTTGTAAGAACCAACCTGCTTGCAAGATTTAAAGATATGAAGGTCCATTTACTGACTTTATCCTGCAACTTATTGATCAAGGGTTCCCAAATGCTTTTTAGCATTGGTTTAGCAGTTAGAGGAACTCCCAAATATTTTGAGGGAAGGGAATCCCTTTGAAAGCCAAGAATTCTAGAAATATTTCTTTGAATCGCAATATTGGTATTAAAGAAAAAGATTTTTGATTTGGAAAGATTAACTTCCATACCTGTGGCCATGGCAAAGACGTTCAGTATTTGTTTATATGCTGTAGCTTCTTTGACTGTGGGGACTCCCTGTAGAATTGTATCATCTACAAATTCTTGATGAGTTAGAGCCTGACCATTCTTAGTTAGTTGAAGGCCATTAATCTTACCTGTTACTTTAGCATGCTTGATGGACCTACCAAGTCCTTCCATCATGAGAATGAAAAGAAATGGAGAGAGTGGGTCTCCCTGTCTAAGGCCTCTGGAAGGACTAAAAATCTCAAAGGGAGAGCCATTCACCAAAATTGAGAAGTTGGAGGAAGTTACTAAGGCCATAACCCACTTGACCCAATTATGATCAAAACCAAAAGCAATAAGTACCCTCTTCATATAGGTCTAGTTTACCTTATCATAAGCTTTGGCTATATCTAATTGCATGATCATTCCAGCCTGCCTTTTGCTACTTAACGAGTGAACCACCTCTTGGGCTTGAATGATGTTGTCTAAAATTTGTCTGCCTTCCACATAACCAGATTGTTCCCCTGAAACTAGGGTAGGAAGTAGAGGTTTAAGTCTATTAGCCACTACTTTGGATATTATCTTGTAAACCACATTGCATAGAGCTATGGGTCTAAACTTATCCGGTGTTTGAGCAATGTCCTGCTTAGGGATAAGGGAGATAAAGGAGGTATTGAGCACTTTCAAAATAGTTCTGTTCAACCTGGAATCCTCCACTACATTCAAAATATCCTGTTTAACAATATTCCAGCATGCTTTAAAAAAATCCACATTGAAACCATCCGGGCCTGGTGCTTTTCCATTCTGCATTTCTTTGAGGACATCATCTACCTCCTCTTCAGAAACTGGCCTATTTAGATTGAAATTGTCCTCTCTGGATACCAGCTTTGGTATGTTTCTAGTTACATCACTGATGGACTGTTCTCTGTCTGAATTATTTTCCTGAGTAATTCTTCGGAAGTGCTGAACTAACACAGCTTCAATATTCTCATGGGAGGTGAGAAGATTCCCGTCTTCATTCTTAATTGAAGATATTCTATTGTGCATTCTATTCGCCATGGTGGACCCGTGAAAAAATTCGTGTTACGCTCCCCTTCTTTTAGCCATTGAACCCGAGACTTTTGTCTCCAAAAAATTTCCTCTTGTTTACACAGATTATCCCATTCTTGATGATATTTGTCCACTTGGTTACTTTTAACTCTATCAAATCCATCCTTGATCAGAGCTTGGTTGAGAACCTTCATTTTGTTTTCAACAGATTTTTTTTCCACAAAAATATTGCCAAAATCATTTTTGTTCCAATCCTTTAGTTTGAGTTTGATATGCTTTAGTCTTTTATGAAGAAGAAACATTCTTGTTCCCTGAATTTGTAAATCTTCTGACTACCATTTTTTAATATTGTTGATGAAATCTTGGTGGGAGAGCCGGATATTTTCAAATCTGAAAGGTCTGTTTTTTAGAGTACCCATACCTTTGATCTCCAGTTGAACTGGCCAGTGATTTGAGCCTCCAAAGGGGAGAACTTCCGCTATTACTTCCTTATTTGTTAGCATAAGATCCTCTGAGATAATGAATTTGTCTAACTTTGAGGCTACCTGAGACTCTCCTCCTCTTTTATTATTCCAAGTAAAGAGGCCAATATTCATTTTAGTATCAACAAGGTTCATATTGTCTATAAAGGTTTGAAACTCTAAAGAGTCTTTACTTAGAGTTCTGATTCCTCCTTTTTTCTTCAAAAGAGATTTGATCATGTTGAAGTCCCCTCCCATGATCCAAGGTATTCCTGCATGTCTATCCCTAAGATCCACCAGTGAATCTAGAAACCTGAGTTTGTCGTCTATTCTTTGAGGGCCATATACATTTGTGACCAGATAGGTGTACCTGTCTCCTACAGGTTGAATAACTACTGATAGATAGTTCCTGGTTGCCTCAACATCTAACACGCTAATTTTTTGAGGGTTCCAAAGAGTGAGAATTCCCCCCGCTGTATCCTCTACTTTAATTTCTAGAAACTCAAATCTACTGAGACATTTGCTATGGATTTGTCTTAATTTTTGAATGGAGCATTTTGTTTCTTGGATAAAGATTATATCCAGCATTTCTTGTTTCATCCTATTACTAAGCATTCTCTGCTTTCTCTTACTCCCTAGACCTCTGATATTCCAAGATGTAAACTTCATAATTAAAGATTTGTAAAGGAGTAGCTAGCTAGATCTTTCATCTTACCTGAATCTATCATTAGCTTTCCACACTCCATCAAGAGTTCATTATGCTTTTTCCTGCCTCTTTTCTTACCTAGGTTTCTTGTTGCTAGTCTTGGAGTTGTTTTCATCATCTTCACCCCTCTGTTATCCTGCTTATCTATATTTTTTCCTTTCTCCAACGCATTAGCCTGCGTTTTGCATAAAAACAACTATTGTATTCCATTGAGCTCTTCTTGAGGTACTGAATCCACTCCTCCTGTAGTTCCCTGAATCAAGAACCCTTCCAGATCTAGGTTTTCTTTATGAAGAATCTCCGATATTTCATGGTCCTCCAGGTCCATTTCACTCTAGGTCATTTCCTGATCCATCTCAAGTTCAGTTTCACTCATCATGGTTTCTTTCTGATAACCAGTTTCTTGAGTTTGTTCACGTTCTTCTTTTTTCTTTTCCCCAGGATTTCCTTCCATTACTTGATCTTCCTTTGTAATTTATTCTTCTTCCTCAAGAACTTGGAACTTATTTTGACTGACCTTTAACCCTTCATCTTGATGTTGCTTTAGTCCTCTTTTTCAGCCTTTTCCTCGATTTACCACTTTCTGGAAGCTATCCATTTCCTTTGCTTTCTTAGCCTTGCTGTTATTTACCACTCTTCCGAGTGGACAGTCTCTAAATATATGCCCATTTTCATGACATCTACGACATCTGAATTGAATATGCTCATAGTCTACTGTTTGCACCCATTCTTCATCAAAAACTTCCAAGATCAGTTCATCTGGTAGAGCTCCTGATAGATCCATTTCCACATATATCTTAGCAAAGGAAGTGTATTTCCCTCTTTTTGTGGCTTCAGAAGCTTTGACAAAACGACCTAATTTATTGCCTATGGCTGTTAACAATTCATTTTTCCAGTAATCAAGAGGTAAAGAATAGAGTCTTACCCAGACTGGTACCAAAGTAAAAGTCTCACGTTCCGGGACAAAATTCATCATCCATGGCCTCATGTAGAGTCCAGCTGCTGCATAGAAGTAAGGTCCTCCTTCAAATATTCTGTCCTTGTGTTCAATGTTTGTGAACACCACAGTGAAGAATCCCTTTGACCCAAGATGAAGGTCAATGCTCCCTTTAGGTTTCCAGTGATATTTGATCCATGTCTGTAATGCTTTTTCAGTGGGCCATAGTCCCATGAACTTACAGATAATAGCATATGTCCGCATGTGATCCCTGTGCACTTGCAGAGTAGGATCGTTTAAAATAACTCTAGGTGTGATCTCAGCTTTGGGTTTGCAGGGTCCCTTTTGTTTCTTGTCTTTAGTTCCCTGTTTTTTGTCTTCTACCTCCTTGTACTTTGTGCCATTGTTTTTCTCAGTATTGGCTCCTACTGTCTCCTCTTCCATATTTCTTTTCCCTTCCTCCAAAGTACCTCTAGAATTTTCTAGAGGTTTCCTACCTCCACTAGCAATGACCTCCTTGTAGGAGGGAGTGACACTCCCTCCTCTGCGACCCTCCATGAGGAACACTGTCTGCAACTCGCTGAAATCCTTGATATTCGCCTTCGCTGTTTTGCTCCCCTTATTTTTAGAAAATCTTCTTTCTAAGTTACCTATTATTAACATTTATAAATAATTATATTTAATTTAATAATAACAACGAAATAATATATATATATATATATATATATATATATATATATATATATAATTATAATGTCCCTTTTATAATTATGATAAAAAAATTTACAACAAAATTATCAATTTTTAATAAAATATAACATTAATTCTATACCTATAAAATGCAATTTATATTATAATTATAGTTATATTTTAAATTCTTTATTTAAAATTAAATTAATTTAATAAAAATAAAAAACACTCCATCTATTTCCTGGAAAATATTGGCACACAAAGTTAAAAAGGATCCAATAATTCAGCGATTTTGACATTTTCCTACACCCCACTAACTAAACCACGTTTCATACACAAGGTCACGTCACCTTATCCAAACAAAAACTGAAAAAGAGGAGAGCCATTCCGAATTCATTGGCCATTCTTTATTCTGGAACTGGGGCCGAGAGCCCTCACAAACAAAAGGATAATGGATATTTGCACTCAGGGTATAAATTTGTTCGGTATTCAGGTTTATCACTTAAATTTGTTAGGTCAGATTTTGTTTCAAAATTTTTTTTTCCTAATGTCTTATTTTATTTTTTATTTTTATAATTTATCAGCTGTATTTTTAATGATTTCACTTTATATAAATTAGACTTGTATTAATGAATATGGTTGGTTAGTTATTATATTATATTTGGTTTCTTAGTAGTAGCGCCATGTAATTCCTGGTAATGAAGACGATCGTATATTTTGGTTATCAATATTTTTTTAATTGAGTAAATCTTGTTATGTTATATAAATATTAGGAA
Source organism: Pinus tabuliformis (assembly GCA_031772625.1). NCBI lineage: Eukaryota > Viridiplantae > Streptophyta > Pinopsida > Pinales > Pinaceae > Pinus > Pinus tabuliformis. The sequence goes on from CM062820.1 coordinate 532,972,330, forward strand.
TCTTGGCACTTTGATTTTTGATAATCTATAGTGTTTTCATGATATTATTGACCCACAATATTATTTTCTAATATAGTCTATTCAAATAAGCCATAATCTTTTCTTGAAATAACAATCTTCTATTTTTTTCTAATTTATAGTTGTTCTCTTATTTATATATATTTTTAATCATTAAACTAATTTGAACTTTATTAAACATATTTATAATTAAATTATTTAAATTTATAATTAAATATTTTATTTTCAATATAGAAATATTAAATCATTTTAAATCTATGTTAACTTAGGATCTATAAATGTTGAGAGGGATAACCTTGAGATATTTGATCCCTCTACAACTTTGATAGATCTAGAGCTAAGATGAATCTAGACTAACACTTAAAATAACATAAACGTGATCTTTCCTACTTCACAAAACTGCAAGCTTTATCTAATGCCACTTTGAAAATCTTGTAACAATTATTGAAATGACAAACTTAGATGCACTCTATAATAAAAAGATCATTTTTTCCACTCATTTAAATATTTGATTTAATTTGGATGTTTGAAACATATGTTGTTATCTTTTGCACCCAACTAAATTCATAATGAATATATCTTTGTATTATAGATATTATGTGGTCATTCTAAACATGATGTATAGTTATATTTTTATATTTTAAAATAGAAGTAAATAAATAAGTACAGACATTTATACACATTTATTTATGAATGAAATTTTCATTTTCATCCATATATATATATATATATAATTTGGAGATGTTTTTTAATTTAAGAAAGACTTACACTAAAAGGTCATAAAAGAGGCTTAGTTTAGTAATATGTTGTCTCTGACTTTTCTTAAATTGATTTTGTTTTGCTAAATATATTTTAGAAAAATAAATTTTAAACTTTTCACAATTTAAGTGTTTTTAAGATTTTTGAATACACTGAATTCATTTATATATTAAAAAAAAAACATTTTAAACAATAACAATAATTTCTGTATTCAAGCTTATGTGATCCATAATGAATTAAACAAAGTCATTTGGTAGACTTTGTTTAATATTTATAAAATTTTATTGTGTAATTTTTACCAAAAAATTTTGTTTAATAACAACAATCTCAAAAAATATTATAACCAAATTTCTTTAAAAATTAAAATATTTTATTTATTCATAAATATCTTTTAAACGATATTCGTCGAAAAGAAATACCAAAGGGCCCGCGAAAGTATAAGGATAAACCATATTCCCCTCACGATGGCCAATACTTACTTGGACCAAAAGGCCGTAAAACGTATTTTGCACTCATGACAGGTCTCTATAATATGGGAATGACTTCGAACGAAAGGCCGTCAAAAGATATAAAGGATATTTTGCACTCATCACCGGTCTCTATAATGTGGGCAACACTATAGACCAAAAGGCATTCAAAACATGGAGGCATGTGTCAAGCTTTATTTCTAACGAAATGAAAATAATCAAAGTGGAAAGTAGGGAGTACGAATTGTAACCAATCTTATCAGATGGTAGTTATTTTTTTTATTTATATTTTTCTAAATCAAGATTATATTAATCATTTTGGGGACTATTATCAGTTATATGTTATTTTTAGAATATTTAGTTATTAATATAAGAAAAAAAAAATTTGAGATATTTTAAAACATTTGTCTTATGGATTTATTACATAATCAATATATTTTAAACTAACTAGTTAAAGTGGTTCATAGATGAAAAAATAATCTAATCCAACAAGGTTGAAAAGGAGAATGAATTTACTAACTAATTATCTAATCTAACAACGTTTGAATGAATTTATTAACTAATTATCTAATCTAACAACGTTTGAAAGTAGGAACGAATTTAGCAACTAAAATAAAGGTAAAAAAAAAAAAAAAATATTTAGAAAATAATATTTTTTTAAAAACTCATAATTCAATAAAAGTAAGATTAAATAAGTAATAATAATTAATTAAAAGTAACTATAGTATTTTATTATAAATACATAAATATTTATATAATTATTTGAATAATAGTTTATATAAAAACAAGAGTAAACATGGCTATATAGTAGGTAGTATTAGGTTAACTTAACTAGCAATTGCACCAAATGTTGTAAAAGAAACTTTTTAAGGTATAACTAACTATGATCTTTCTCAACAAAAACATAACTATTATCTTTATCATTTTCTACCATAACATATTGCTATTTTGATAAAAATCGATGTTCTATTAATTAAATGGCTCTCTAGGTGAGATACCTAGAGAGTGTACACACATTCATGCAATACATGCTATCCCTCTATGTGGAGAACAATATAGTACATATAGGCTTTCACACAATGAGGTGGTTTGAACCACTCCTTGAATATTAGGATCTGAGATCTAAAGTTAGAGTCTCAATCTTATCATCACCATAACAATAGACTAAGTTTGGCTTTCTCCATTATCTCCAACACTCCCCCTTAATGGAGAAAGGGTACTGAACAATAACACATGCCTGCTGGTCTATTCTCAGCTAGGCTTACAATTAAACACATGAAAAAAACTTGGTAACAGAGTTTTCATTTTTGTCTTCTTGCTTGAGAGTCCATGCTTGTTCATCTTAAGTCGAGGCTTCATATTCACTTTCCTCACCATGAGATAGTGTTGTATCGTCACCTCATTTCTTCTCCTGTGAAGGAAGACTTGAATTCTTGTTCTCGTCCTCCTCAGAATTATGGCAAGCTGGATAGGAGAATTTTCCTTCTCACTATTTCCGGTGTCAATCATCTAATTGTCAACAATGATGTCTTCACCATTCATTAATGTAACTTTTGTGTTGACTTTATAAAGACATGGTGTTTCAAGCCATGCTTCATGAAACTTCAATTCTTCTTCAAAATTTGTTGCTGTTTCTTGCCTCCCAATATCTGCACAGAAAACAATGTTAGGTTTATAAAGAGGACCACATTTACTTTCATCTTCCTGCTCCTTCAGGAGAGTTTTCATTTCACCATCTCTTCCTACTTTATCCCTTTCTGCTGTCACAGTTATGCCTTCAGCCTCTTCACTCAATTCTGCAGGCATCTTCTGCATTTGATCTATTTGTGAAGATATGCCTTCCTTCTCACCAAACAGTAATTTATCAATAAGATGTTCTTCAATCATCAAATTGATCCACTTATCATGAGGTATATAAATCTCATCAAACTTGATTTCTGCATCAGAAAAACTTTGAATTTCTACAATAATGGATGTGTTTTCATCATCCCAAATTTTAGTTACAGGCACACATTTATCACCCATCATTGCATCTTCAGTTTCACAATCAAATATGGGATCATTACAATTTAAATTCTCATCAGTTTTGTTTTCTTCTGCCACATCTTTGCAATAAGATTCATCTGACTCATCCCATTGATCTTCAACACTTTGTTCCTCTTCACACCCTTCCTGAAAAACAACTTGTGAGTTTTTAGTCTCACATTGTTTCAGAACATATAGAATCTCTTGATAATCGTGGTCATTAATAAAAACACTATGCCTTATGAAAAAGATATCATCAGGATCAAATATGTCTAAAAGTGCAACCATATTTCCTCTTCACACCCTTCCTGAAAAACAACTCGTGAGTTTTTAGTCTCACGTTATTTCAGAACATATAGAATCTCCTGATAATCATGGTCATTAATAAAACCACTATGCCTTATGAAAAAGATATCACCAGGATCAAATATGTCTAAAAGTGCAGCCATATTGAAAACAGTCCAGCTTATATCGCTTTGAGATTTCTTTTTGACTCCACATGGTCCTCTAACGAGCTCCAACAACCCCATTACCTCGCAGGTGGGAAACTTCTCCCTTTGGCAACTCTTCAACTATAGAACCTTGTAGACTGTGGCTTCTGTGCCACCCAGGTTTTAGTGCCCTCGTCTTTGGTGACGAGCAACTAAAAAACCTCTCACAAGCTGGAAATGCTATCAGTATGTAATTATGATACACATATTTCTGAAAATGGGTTCAATCAGCGAAAAGAAAAAATCACATTTTCTGTGGCATATTATAATTTTCAAGAAAATTTACCCAATTGGTTTTAAGATCCCAATTGATTTCTCAGATCTCTTCAACAACGAAAAAAAAAAAACATATCTTTAAATCATCTTGTCAAAGACATTGCTCTAATTGTAAGGCAAAGACCACAACGCATAGCAAATGAGGCTTTACAAAGGTAATCCTCTTTCAAGGGAGCCGCTGCTTCAGACCAAGCATCTTAGGGGATTCTGATATGCAGGCCACCGCCATGGACTCAAGGTGCCACCACTGCTTCGATCTCTGGTGCTGCGATCTCGTGGATTAAAACTAACACAGGTATGCCTCCGGCTCGACCTTGAAATCATAACACAGTCCTCTAGACAACCTTCTATTGTCAGCTTCTGCAGCCTTCTCTCAGAGCCTTTTTGTTTTTTACACGATCGTTGCTGATGTACACCTAATATCCGAGACGTCGTCGCAGATGTACGCCTAATATCCGAGATTGTTGCAGATATACACCTACTATCTGAGACTGTCACAGATGTACACTGAAAACCTGTGACGGTCGAAAAATAAAAATTGCGAGAAGTGTAGTAGTGCTATCGTCGTGCTTATCCACTCAAAACCTGCGACAATTTCGGTTTAGTCGCACCCACCAAATAGCGTATAGGTTCCTTAGCCCTAACGGTCTGATACCATGATAAAAATTGATGTTCTATTAATTAAATGGCTCTCCAGGTGAGATACCTGGAGAGTGTACACACACTCATGCAATACACACTATCCCTCTATGTGGAGAATAGCTTAGTACTTATAGGCTTTCACACAATGAGGTGGTTTGAACCACTCCCTGAATATTAGGATCTGAGATCTAAAGTTAGAGTCTCAATCCTATCATCACCATAACAGTAAACTAAGTTTGGCTTTCTCCATTATCTCCAACATATTTATTTTGTCTACGACAGCTTAGTTTATCGATATATTCCTTCCTCCTTCCATTCATTTACAAGAAACTCAAGCATTTCGTGTGACAAAACAAACTATGTCACACATCTATACTCCTTCAATCTCCTTTGAATTGCATGCTTAGAAAAGAAAATAAAATGATAAATTGAGTAGACTTACATGAAGAGTGAATAAGATCTTCTCTATGATCTTCTCTACGATCTTATTCCAGTATGGGGTTTAATTACCCTATATGGATAAACCTCCAAATTAGAACTATAAGCAACTAACTATAGCCATACATTGACTGAGTTTGAGCTTATAGAACAGAGTCAAATATACATCAAGAAACTAGTTACAAAGAATTTCACAATAGAATGAATATTTATAAAATGAAGTAATTTAAAAATTGGTCAATTTGGTAGCCAAAAGTAATATGTCAGTTTAAACAGTAACAAGAGCTCTGGCTCAGTATATTTGCATAAAAAAAACTACATATGAATGCGCAAGTGATAAATACATCTAGTCGAATGAACTATAAGGGATTCAATGTAACTCTCAGGGTTTCAACCAAGAAACCCTGTAATTATGAGTGTACATACATCTAAATACAAAAAGGAAAGAAAAAAAATTTAGATTTGAGTGGATTTACATCATCAAATTCCTCACTGAAATAAGATCCTAGAGAAGACGCAGCTGAAGGCTGAGTTCCAACTCTTGCACTTGATGAAAGACTTGATGAAGTTGATAAAGCCCTAAGGTCATTACGTCCATGGGAAAATGTGTACTTCAATCCATTTGGGAAGGTTCCATTTTTCTCATAATGTGCACACAACTTGATTTTATAATTCTTTACCCTCTTAGACCATTTCTGAATTAGACTCAAATCTTTGGGAAGGTTCCATTTTTCTCATAATGCGCACACAACTTGATTTTATAATTCTTTACCCCCTTAGACCATTTATGAATTAGACTCAAATCTTTATAGAATGATCTACAACACTACAGTTTACTCCCTCTGGTCGTAGCACCTTCGAAAGTTTGAGCCCTTGTCGTCCCTTCGAGAAATTGCCAACTGGTCGAGACATATGGGAATGACCAACTCCCAACTGGCTTGATTGGGGTGCCAGGAAATTTCCAACTAGTCGTGACATATGGGAATGACCAACTCCCAACTGGCTTGACTGAGATGCCAGATGAGCTTTTTGTTACCCTCTACCATGTGGTTTATTGAGTCGAGAGGCTCATTCTACAACCTCGTCTGAAGGGGACGTGTAAGTTTTTTCATTCGTCCATCACCTTTTAAAATAAAAATAAAAATAAAAATAAAAATTATGTTCTAAATAAAAAAATAATGTCCATTATAAATAATAAAAAAATAGAAGTAAAAAAAATATATGAGTAAGATGTTTAAATCTTATACTTTTTCAAAAATATTTCAACAAGAGATTTAAATAAACTATTTGAACATTTATATTTTAAAACTAACCATACATAACATTAGAACATTCATAATCTATAGTCCAAAAATAAATAAATAAAAAAAAAAAATTTCCATTACAACAATATATCTTTTACAATTTTAAATTTAATATTAAAATAATATCAGTAAAGTTTCATAGTTTACAAAATAATGGAATTTAATATTAAAAACATATTTTTCACAATAATTATATGATAAATGACACACACACTCAAATTTCATATACATATGCATAAATTTTATAAATAAAAATTGTACTTTCTTAAAATCAATTTAATTTTTTACATAAATATTTCACTTAAAATTTTTAAAATAATTGAGTAATGTTTTTCGTATTTATATTACCACTAATACATTATTAAAAATTATCATTAATTATTTTAATGAAAATATAAAAAAAACCATTAATTTCCCTTTCACATACACCTCATGTAACACTCCTAACCTAAATAACTACACAGTAAAAATTTAATGAAAAACACCCATACTTAACTATAGCCTTTCGGGGTCACACAAGGTTCATCCATCCACTGTGATTTTTTTTACATGTATGCTTGTTTGACTGACGTGTCCCCCTTGGCATTGATGTGGGTTCAGTTTCCGATCCACCCTCGTGATTAGTGTTCAAGGTGCATTTATATCAAATACTTTTAATCTGCCGGCAAAACGTATTATGTGTTACTACTCTGTCCTATCACCCATAAGTATTACAATGTAAATCCATTGGCATTAAGGTTCACCGAGTTGCAATAACTGTTGCCCTGTCGGGATTGACATGGCACGGTAGATGAGACTTGGGACTCTGTGACCTTGGGCTCCCCACCCCATCGACGACTAAGGAGGAAGGATTCCGATCCAACGGCCTGGCTCCAGCTCAGAGACTATTCCACCGCCTTACCGGGGATACACATCATTCTTTCCCTTACCAATTGTGTTGGATTCAGCTCTCTAGTTTCTCTTTCACACTGTGAGCGCTTCATGTGGACAAATGACAACCAGTGGGGTTTTAACACAGTCTAAACCCTTCCTTGGCGTCTGAATGGTTCGGTCCTACACCAGGTTAACGTTTCTCTTCCATTGATGGTCATGCATATTTTTTTTTTTTGTACAGTTCGATTTGTTCCTATGCTTGGTTGCTAATCTCAGTTCCTATTTGTAGGAGGAAGGAAATGAGACCTAGGATTTAGAAGTTTCCACCCAAATAGCTGTTTCCGCGACTGAATGCTGGTTGCTTCGTTCCGCGTAAGCAATCTTATGTGAGAAGAAGTTTCTGAGTTGAGGCAATGGATGATTACCGTAGCTTTCGGGATAAATTGCTCTAGTTATTTTTTTTGTTTTGTTTGGAACATGTAGTTTCTTTCTGTACTGTTGCTTAAATTTCACAGGCATAGACCTGGATAGTGAAAAATAGGGTTACGGTTTTAGTCTGAGGCTCTCGGTGGTCCTATGTTTGGGACTACCTGGAGTAATCTCCTCAAACTGGCAATGTAATCTGGCTCCATACCCGCTGTCGGGGTTTTGCTATGGCTCAGTTTTGTTTTTCTTTATATTCGCCCAAGTTCAAGGAAAAGACCCTACTACTTTGAAAACTGTGATTGTCTACAGTTCTATTGTTTCAATATTCAGTACTGGAGCTATGTTGGAACCATCGGATACATGTTTTGTTTTCTGTTGACTGTTTTCAACTATGTCACGGTAGTCATTCCTGTTGAAGGATATATAAGTATATATACTTATATTGTTATTTTTCCCTTTCTGTGACTGTAATGCCTCTGGTTCCGCAAATATTGATTGAGCTTAGTCGGGATGGACTATCAGAGATTAATGGGTTCCGTTTCTTGAATCTTTACCGTTTTACTGTTACTTATGCAATTTGTAGTCTTCCATAACCTAATAGGCATCCATTGCTGTTTCCTGTAAATGAATTGCAATTCTTATATCTCTGCGTGCTACACAGATGTAATGGTTCTGTTTGTAGTGTGATTGTTTCCTATTACTGTAAGAAAATTAAAAGACTTGATGTGTGTTTAATTAGCGTTCTAGCTTCCAGGATTAAAAATCACTTATGTCCCCTTGGGGTTAATATTCGAAACTCTCCTGAGTTGTTCAAATCCCAGTTAAATTCTGGAGGCTTTGCCATTACGGTACCCGAGACAAGAATTTCTGGTTAACTGAATAAATCCATAACAGAGGAAAGGTTGTTCCCATTATCCTGACTGTTAGGGTATACCTCTACAGGTGTCCAGTTTCCTCTACGATTAATTCAACAGAACAACCTTATTCTTCCTACCCATATAGTGTGAGCTACCACCTTTGTTTTGGATCAATAGGGTTTTATCCTCATTGTGAATGAGTTGGTAAAGCTACAACCCCAACATTCCGATAATATCAACCCTAACGTATTCGGTTTGTTTTAAAGACTGTTGTAACAATTAATACGCACAGAGAGTCCCACATGGAAATTGTTTCTTTCTTCTTATACACTTGACTCGTTCGAATACCCCCCCCCTAACAGACTTAAATTCTAAGTTTATCACTTAATATGTTTAAACTTCATCCCGCAGGTTCCATTTGTAACTGTAACAAGTTAACACTGCCGTTCACTACAGACAGGGCACAGTTCTACCTGATTTAACTAGCCCCTAGGTACCATATGCCCCTTCAGTTATTGATTTTCCTACCATAGTTTTCCGGTTAAACATAAAGGTTCCACAGTTCTTTAACTATTACTAGCACATCAAAGATTTTTCTCTTTGTCTAGTAACTTCGAGTTTTCCAGATAAACCACAAAGAACTTCACAGCTCTAACTATCATGTACACATCAAATATTATCTTTTGTATTCAGTAAACTGCAAATTCCAGGATAGACCACTTACCTGACTCAGCTAGAAAAGTAGTGCACCCTTCTGGGAATGTACTCCAATGTTATTTTCAGTCTGCTGTCCGCCCAACCATGAGATACGTCCTCCTCGACTGTATCTCCCCCCGAGCTCTCTTGCAAGGTCACTAACCTCTGCAAGTGCGTTGCACACAGGTACTTGCTATCTGGTCATTACCAGACATAGCATTCCCTCCTTACCGTCTGACTTTTCAGCATGGTTTTTCCTCCCCTCACCTCCTTTTCTTTGGGGTGTTTTCAGTTATGGGAGGCAGTTAGGGTTGCTTTCCAGCAACTGCCTGTTTCCAACTTCCCTCCTTGGAAGTTGCCAGTTTCTTTTAAAAGCTTAAAGAAAACATATTCCATGGCCAATAATTGAAAAATATTATTTAATTCAAATAACCATCATCCTTTAGTTTGTAAATAAAACATGGTAAATAAAATAGTTACAGCAAAATATTTACAATGTTCCGGGGTATCACATCTCCCCCTCCTGAGATTGGACATTGTCTCGATGTCTTTCAGTTACAAATAGTTCCGAGTAAGCCTTTTTCATAAGTTCAGCATCTTCCCAGGTTGCCTCTTCAGGCCCAAAGTGCTGCCACTGCACTTTAATTTGGGTAATAACCCGCTTCTGTAGCATTACTTCTCTCTGGTCGAGAATGTTCAATGGCTCGACCAGGATTTCTCCTTCCGGTTCGACCTGTAACATGCAACATCCTAAGTCAGTTTCCCTTAGTAGAAAACATTTGGACTGAACTACCAGAAATAATCTTACCTGTATATCCTGCCATCGGATTACATGTTTAGGATCATAAACATATTTTTTTAACACTGAGACATGGAAGACATTATGGACTCGTAGGTGACTTGGCAGAGCAAGCTGGTATGCCACCGGCCCAATTCTGGCTAAGACCTGGAATGGTCCACAGAACCGAGGTGCCAGCTTAGTGCACCCACTCCATTGTAATGCACTTCTTCTTGCACGAATCCTTACATACACATGATCACCGACTTGGTATTCTTTGAACCTCCTTTTCTAGTCAGTGAAGTTCTTTTGCCTATCCTGAGCTGCTTTTAGGTTCGATCGTACCTTCTTAACCATCTCCTCCATTTCCTTGAGCATGTCAGGTCCCAACATAAACCTGTCTTCCGGTCCACTCCAGCTTGAGGGTGTGCGACACTTTCGCCCATACAAGACTTCAAATGGGCTCATTTGCAAGGATGTATGATAACCATTATTATATGCGAACTCGACCAAGTGCAGGTAATCCTCCCACTTAGTCGGTTGCTGCATCACATATGCCCTTAGCATGTCCTCCAGCACCTGGTTCACCCGTTCAGTTTGTCCGTCGGTCTGAGGGTGATATGCTGTACTGAAATTCAGCTGAGTTCCTAATTCCCCAAACAATGTTTTCCAGAAAGCTGAGGTAAAATTTACATCCCGGTCTGAGATTATTGTTTTAGGTAGCCCATGCAACCTAAAAATGTTCTGCATGAAAATGTGGGCAATCTGCACCGCTTTAAAAGTAGATTGTATAGGTATAAAATGTGCCGATTTACTTAACTTGTCCACCACCACCATGATGGAGTCATTGCTTTTCTTTGTCTTGGGCAAACCTGTTATGAAGTCCATGGAGATGGTTTCCCATTTCCATTCTGGGACAGGTAACGGTTGTAACAGTCCTGCAGGGTGTTGGTGCTCCGCCTTAATCTGTTGACACTCCAGACAACGTGCCAGGTATTCCACCACATCCTTCTTCATGCCTGGCCAATAATACTCTTTTTTAAGGGCTGTAATCATTTTCTGATATCCTAGGTGTCCCGCATAATGGCTTTTATGAAATTCGTCCAAAATTAAGTTTTTAATGATGTGCTGGTAGGGTACATATAACCTGTCCTGATAATACAACATTCCAGTGGTATCCAACACATAACCCTGCTGTTTTTCCTTGCTGTTGGAATGTTGTACTTGCTGTTTTATTTGCTGATATTCATTATCTTGCTCTGCTGCTTGTCTAATCATGTCCCCGAAAGGACTTTTCCATTTGCTATAGGAAATCTCATACAAACATTGCACTTTCCGACTTATAACATCTATCACCCGATTCTCCTTCCCCTTTAAATACTTGATTTCGAAATATAAACTAGGAAATCCACCCACCATGCCTGCCTGGCATTTAAGGTGGGCTGACTGAAATAATTGGTCAGGCTATGGTGATCTGTCAATAATAGAAATTTCTTTCCCATAAGATAATGACGCCACATCTTGAGAGCATGAATAATGGCTGCCAGTTCTAGATCATAAGCGGAGTATTTCTGCTCATGTTCTTTTAGTTTCCTTGATTCGTAAGCAATTACTCTCCCTTCTTGCATCAACACGCCCCCTACACCTTCTTTGCTTGCATCAGTGCACACCACATAGTCCTTGCTAGGATCAACTATGCCTAGAATGGGTGCGGTGGTGAGTAGATGCTTTAGCTGCTCAAAGCTCTTTTGGCATTCAGCTATCCACTTAAAGGTTCTTCCCTTTTTCTGCAAAGAAGTAATAGGATAAGCTACTCTCGAAAATCCCTCTACAAACCGTCTATAATACCCTGCTAGACCCATAAAGGATCTGATGTCTGCCACATCCTTTGGTACCGGCCATTCCATTATGGTCCTTATCTTTTCGGGGTCCACCGCGATCCCTTCTTTAGTGATTATATGTCCCAAATATTGTATCTGTTCTTTGAAGAAATCGCACTTGCTGAACTTGGCATATAACCGATGTTCTCGGAGGGTTTGTAGTACGAACCTAGGGTGCTCCCGATGCTCCTCCATCGTTCGGGAATATGTCAGTATGTTGTCAATAAATATCAGCACAAACCTATCCAAGCACGGATGGAATATACTGTTCATTAAACAAATAAAAGTGGCAGGCGCGTTGGTCAACCCGAAGGGTAGCACCACAAACTCGTAATGTCCATATCTTGTTCTAAATGTAGTTTTAGATATGTCTTCCTCCTTAATCCTGATTTGGTGGTACCCTGATCGCAGATCAATCTTGGAAAATACCGTTGCTCCTTTTACTTGATCGAAAAGTTCATCAATCCGGGGCAAAGGATACTTATTCTTGATCATCAATTTATTTAATTGACGATAATCCACACACATACACAGGGTCCCGTCCTTTTTCTTAATGAATAATACTGGGGCTCCCCAGGGGGACACACTGGGGCGAATGTATTCTTTGTCTAACAGCTCCTATAGCTGCATTTTTAGCTCAGTCAATTCTGGTGTGCTCATCCTGTAGGGTGCTCGGGATACTGGGGTTGCTCCTGGTACCAGTTCGATTGTAAAATCTATGTCTCTTTTAGGTGGCAGCCCGGGAATTTCTTCCGGAAATACATCCGCAAATTCTTGTATCACAGGAATGTTTTCCAATAAGGCCGATTTGTCTTTTGAGTCAGCGTAGCCTACTTGGATGGCATAAATCTGGCATCCCTTCCTAATGCATTTTGCTAACTGAGAAGCGGTTATTGACCGAATTTGTACTGGCCACTTAATCCCTTACATTTCTTGCCTTGCTCCAAGCTCATATCTGAAATAAATAGTCTTTGTTTTACAATTGACTATGGACCAGTGTTTTTCTAATCATTCCATACCGATTAGAACATCGTACGAACCAAGGGGAAGCACATTCAAATCTGCCATTACTGACTGTCCTGATATCTTTAAAGGGCAATTAATGACCTTAGCGAGCACTCGTCTTTTTGCCCCTATGGCCAGCTGTACTAGCCAGGAGTTTTTAAACTTAACAGGCTACAACTTACAACACTCTACAACCTTAAGACTAATGTAACTTAGGGTGGCCCCAGGGTCAATTAAAACAGTTACAGTAAGGTCTGAAATTTTACCTTCGAATTCCACCATGGTCGGCTGGTACTTCGCCTGGCAATCTTCCAGAGCACCGTTAATTCTAGGCAGGCTGCGTCCTACATCTCCAACTGTTGATGCTTCGTGAATCTGGGAAACCTGTTCATTTCCCTTCCGTTGAGGGCAGTTTTTAGCATAGTGAGGCCTACCGCAAATCCAACACTGCACTGGAGGCCTTGCTGCCCCTTCACTGTCCAGTTTTACAGGCTATTCGCTGACTCTGGACTCACTGGTTGGCCTTGACTTGAGCGAACTTTTCTGTCCATTCCTGCTGTTTTGTCCCTTGACAAAACCCCTGTTACTACTACCACGATTCCCTTTACTATTTCCAGCCAGCTTGTTACTCCTCTTATCGTTCCATATTTTACCTGGGTTTTCTCCCTTTTGTTTGCCCTGTTGGTAACAAATCCGGGCTTTACGTATTACTTCATCCATTGTCTTCGGATTTTCAAACTCAATCCTTTCCCGCATACTCAGGGGTAAACTACTAACGAACCTCTGTACTTTAGCCTTCTCTTCCCTAATGTAAGGCACGTAGCGAAGTAATGAAGTAAAACGAGTGATAAACTCGTCCATTGTTTGCTGTCCCAGCCGCAAGTCATGAAATTCCCTGGCCTTTTCATCATAAAAACGCTCGGTTAGGTATCTCTCTTTAAAATACCTTTGAAATTTCTCCCACGTGATATTCTGCTTGCTTACTCCTTTTACAATTTTTACCTCTTCCCACCACATGGTGGCTTTTCCCTGCAATTGGAAAATGGCCAACCGTGCCTTGAGGTTGTGGTCGTACTCATATAGTTGGAAGTATTTATTCATATTAATCAACCATGCCTCAGCTGCTTCCTCCAATTCACCATCAAAGTGTGGCGGTTTGATTTTACGAAACTCCCCTTGCAGCTCTATCCGTTGCCTCTTTGAAGTGTGCTGTTCGGAGGCATTATCAGATCGCTCTTCCCGTTCCTCCTCCCTTCCTTCCGACTCTTCATGTTTTGTGTGGTGATTTCGTTCCTCCGACACTCTTTGCTGCTCAGCGCTGGGATTCAGTGGATGTTGATTTTGTTTACACAGGGTCTTTATAATCCTTTCCGTTCCAAATTTAACCTTGCGTTATTTTCTCGCAATCAGGCCATTTCATTTTTCAGCTCCTGTACTGTCTCCAAAATTGCGCGATTCGTATCGCGAGCCTCTTCTCCAAGTTGCACCCATAATTCTGGGTTATTCTCAGGGCCTGGCATAGGTCCCTGACCCGCTGCATACCTGCGCGAAACACTGTCTGCTCTCCTCATGTTGGCTATCTGCTATTTCCCTGCTCTTAACATAAGGTAGAAATAACAGAGAAAATGTTAATATTTAAAATATACATATATATTTTATTTTTCTGAAAAGAATACAGGAACGGAAGTAAATTTATTTCAGTTTATCCCTTTTTGTTTTATCTGTTTCTCCAGAGGCCACAATGTTTTGAAACTTGGCTCTGATACCACTTGTAACACTCCTAACCTAAATAACTACACAGTAAAAAAAAAAAAAAAAAAAAAATTAATGAAAAACTTGGGGTCACACAAGGTTCATCCATCCACTATGATTTTGTTTACATGTATGCTTGTTTGACTGACGTGTCCCCTTGGCATTGATGTGGGTTCAGTTTCCGATCCACCCTTGTGATTAGTGTTCCAGGTGCATTTATATCAAATACTTTTAAACTGCCAGCAAAACATATTATGTGTTACTACTCTGTCCTATCACCCGTAAGTATTACAATGTAAATCCATTGGCATTATGGTTCACCGCGTTGCATTAACTGTTGCGCTGTTCGGATTGACATGGCGCGGCAGATGAGACTTGGGAGTCTGTGACCTTGGGTTCCCCACCCCATCGACGGCTAAGGAGGAAGGATTCCGATCCAACAGCCTGGCTCCAGCTCGGAGACTATTCCACCACCTTACCGGGGATATGCATCATTCTTTCCCTTACCATTTGTGTTGGATTCAGCTCTCTGGTTTCTCTTTCACACTGTGAGCGCTTCATGTGGACAAATGACAACCAGTGGGGTTTTAACACAGTCTAAACCCTTCCTTGGCGCCTGGATGGCTCGGTCCTACACTAGGTTAACGTTTCTCTTCCATTGACGGTCATGCATATATTTTTTTGTTTGTATAGTTTGATTTGTCCCTATGCTCGATTGCTAATCTCAGTTTCCTGTTTGTAGGAGGAAGGAAATGAGACCAAGGATTTGGAAGTTTCCACCCAAGCAGCTGTTTCCACGAGTTAATGCTGGTCGCTTGGTTCCGGGTAAGCAATCTTATGCGAGAAGAAGGTTCTGAGTCGAGGCAATGGAGGATTACCGTAGCTTTCGGGATAAATTGCTCCAGTTATTTTTTTTTGTTTTGTTTGGAAAATGCAGTTTCTTTCTTTACTGTTGCTTAAATTTCACAGGCATAGACCTGGATAGTGATAAGTAGGGTTACGGTTTTAGTCTGAGGCTCTCGGTGGTCCTATGTTTGGGACTACCCGAAGTAATTTCCTCAAACTGGCAATGTAATCCGGCTCCATACCCGTTGTCAGGGTTTTGCTATGGCTCAGTTTTGTTTTTCTTTCTATTCGCCCAAGTTCAGGGAAAAGACCCTACTACTCTGAAAACTGTGATTGTCTACAGTTCTATTGTTTCAATATTCAATACTGGAGCTATGTTGGAACCACTGGATACATGTTTTGTTTTCTGTTGATTGTTTTCACCTATGTCACGGCAGTCATTCCTGTTGAAGGATATATATGTATATATACTTATATTGTTATTTTTCCCTTTCTGTGACTGTAATGCCTCTGGTTCCGCAAGTATTGATTGAGCTTAGTCGGGATGGACTATCAGAGATTAATGGGTTCCGTTTCTTGAATCTTTACTGTTTTACTGTTACTTATGCAAATTGTAGTCTTCCATAACCTAACAGGCGTCCATTGCCGTTTCCTGTAAATGAATTGTAATTCTTATATCTCTGCGTGCTACACAGATGAAATGGTTCTGTTTGTAGTGTGAATGTTTCCTATTACTGTAAGGAAATTAAAAGACTTGCTGTGTGTTTTATTAGCATTCTGGCTTCCAGGATTAAAAATCACTTATGTTCCCTTGGGGTTAATATTCGGAACTCTCCTGAGCCGTTCAAATCCCAGTTAAATTCTGGAGGGTTTGCCATTACGGTACCTGAGGCAAGAATTTCTGGTTAACTGAATAAATCCATAACAGAGGAAAACTTGTTCACATTGTCCTGACAGTTAGGGTTTACCTCTACAGGTGTCCAGTTTCCTTTGTGGTTAATTCAACAGAACAACCCTATTCTTCCTACCCATACAGTATGAGCTACCACCTTTGTTTTGGAACAGTAGGGTTTTATCCTCGTTGTAAATGAGTTGGTAAAGCTACAACCCCAACATTCCGATAATATCAACCCTAACGTATTCAGTTTGTTTTAAAGACTGTTATAACAATTAATACGCACAGAGAGTCCCACATGGAAATTGTTTCTTTCTTCTTATACACTTGACTCGTTCGAATAGCCCCCCGTAACAGACTTAAATTCTAAGTTTATCAATTAATATGTTTAAACTTCATTCCGCAGGTTCCATTTGTAATTGTACAAGTTAACATTATCGTTCACTACAGACAGGGCACAGTTCTACCTGATTTAACTAGTCCCTAGGTACCATATGCCCCTTCAGTTATTGATTTTCCTACCACATTTTTCCGGTTAAACATAAAAGTTCCACAATTCTTTAACTATTACTAGCACATCAAAGATTTTCCTCTTTATCTAGTAACTTTGAGTTTTCCAGATAAACCACAAAGAACTTCACGTCTCAAATATTATCTTCTGTATTCAGTAAACTGCAAATTCCAGGATAGACCACTTCCCTGGCTCAGCGAGAAAAGTAGTGCACCCTTCCGGGTATATATTCCAATGTTATTTTCAGTCTGCTGTCCGCCCAACCATGAGATAAGTCCTCCTCGACTGTATCTCCCCTCGAGCTCTCTTGCAAGGTCACTAACCTCTGCAAGTGCGTTGCACACAGGTGCTTGCTATTTGATCGTTACCAGACATAGCATTCCCTCCTTACCCTCTGACTTTTCAGCACGGTTTTTCCTCCCCTCACCTCGTTTTCTTTGGGGTGTTTTCAGTTAGGGAAGGTAGATAGGGTCACTTTCCAGCAACTTCTTGTTTCCAACTTCCCTCCTCGGAAGTTGCCAGTTTCTTTTAAAAACTTAAAGAAAACATTTTCCGTGGCCAATAATTGAAAAATATTATTTAATTCAAATAACCATCATCCTTTAGTTTGTAAATAAAATAGTTACAGCAAAATATTTACAATGTTTCGGGCTATCACACCTCAAAAATTATAATTATAAAAAATAATACATACATCCCAAAATGTATGAAAACAAGTATTTTCGATTAAAGATAATGCGATGTAACTAAAACCCCCTATTTGTCTTTCACATAAACTTCAGGTAATTGTAGCTTGCTTCAGCTCAGCAAGGGAGGTTCGAGTACCCTCCCTCTGACCTCAGTGATATTGGCGGCCACGGTGATTTGAAATTGGATAAAATTAATCTTGCAAAAGCCAAAACAAAACATGAAAATGAAATGAAATTATAATAGAATTTTCTAATGGAAAAACATATTAAACATACCCTCTAGGACCATCTTGTTTAGCCATGATGTCATGGATCATTTCCACTCGTTTTGCCAATGGTGGACATCTCTGCATCCTTGGAAGTTCTGTAGAGCCATAACTACTACAACTAACTCTTTGACCATCGTAGATCTGACAAAATTCTAAAGAAACATAATATGGCTTTGCTCGATTTCTGCTCACATCCACACAAGGCCAGAGTTTGAAGCGAATATCAAGGTCATACTTCTGCTTGAAGTGTTCCACAAAACCCACGATGGAAAACCCACGATGGAAATTAGAGGAGAGATCTACAACTGCTTGGCTGCTAAGCCTCCGAACTCTATATATATATATCAGGAGTACGGCCATGGGTTGCTATAATTTCCAGGCTGCGTAGAGGAGAGCTGGTATGAATTTCTTATATCTGAAAGTTTGTAAAACCCAATGTCAAAGATAAGGTAACTATACTATAAAGTTGCATCTAAAATTGTAAACTCTAGATTTTACAGCTGATCATATTTCTTGTATGGTTTCTGAATTTCACTGTGTAGTGAATTTATAAAGAGAAACAATACAAACAACGCACCAGATTTAAAATTGTCATCCACACGATGTGGAGAGCTGACTGAACATAAGTTGCTACAGCTTATGAAAAAGCAAGTTGTAGTAAAATCTTGAATAATAAAATTGCAAAACAGGGCTTCTGAACTATGAGGGACTCGAACTTACAAAACAAGAAGCAACATTAGATGAGGAAAGAAGCATGAATTACCAAAATAGCTCAATAGTTGTTTTGCACGGATCATGAAATCAAATAAGTGGCATGATGCTAGAGTTAGGGGAAAAACATGAGAGGAGACGAAGATGAGATCTGCTTAACAACATACATCATGTCCACCAATTCACATGCGTGTGTTTTGATATTTTCAAGAAATTCATTTATGAGGTTTTGTAATAATATTTATCATTAACTTGATTGTGAAAGAGTGGACTGGAAAAGGTCAAAAAAAAATGGGGGAGAAAAGAATATGTATTTTTTTGTTCTTTCAAAAAGTGAAAACAGAAAAATATTTCATTTTAGAATGTGAAGCCTTCAAAGACAACAAGGATATTTCATTTTACAATGTAAAGCGTTCAAAGACATCAGGGAAAATTATGTAGATATTCTGGGAGCGAACTCTTGGATTTAGCTTCACATGAAAATATCAACTAGATGAAAAACAATTTGTCCCATAGACTATCTTTAGCCTAGTGAAAATTAAAATAATTTAATTTTCTTTCATTCTTTCAATTTACCACCATTTTAACTTTTTGTACTTAGCACTACCATTTTTTTTAATATTCTTGCTTACAGCCATGTTCCCAACAGGTAACTTGCACCATTTTGACTTTTTGTGCTCGGTATTGCCATTTTTGTAAGATTTAGCACAAACAACTAGATTTTATGCAAAGCAAGAATCTAACTACACCTAACCAACCCTGCAATAAGTTTTGCATTTCACTAGAACTTAGGAGGCCTAATTTTAACTTATAATAATAGAAATTCAACGTTTGTTTCCGCGAAGCAAGTATCGAAGTATGCCTTCTTAATCTAGAGTAAGTAGGGTGGTTCGGTTTATTTGCAACTAAGTCCAAGCATTTTTTGATGGTTTACTAACAGTATGTATAGTCTTATAAGTTGGCTATGTAGGGTTTAGTTCTTATTAGATTATTGGTTTAAATTCGAAGAAAAAAGAGTTGAGATTAAGCGTCATGGTGGGAATAAAAATTGTCCCATAACATATGATAGAACTTTATACAATCTTAATTAATAAAATCCCTAGATGGACAGATAGTTTTTCCCTCCGGCATTAAAACACAAATGTAATTGAAAAAAAAAAAAAAACATTTAAAACTTTCCACTGTGTATTACTTGGTAAAATTTTATAATCAAAGTGACTATTACACATTAATCTTACTGTTAAATATGATAAAATTCTTATCCAAATCTTTCTATGAACTCTTCTCAAACATTTTTTCCTAATTTTCCAAAAATATTCAAAACAACCAATCATTCTATAAGGAGGTTTATATTTTTCATTTAAAAATTGTATGCAGGTGCAATATAACAAAAACGGAGAATTAAAAATCCATCCATTCCAATATCTTAGGCCTGTGGGTTTAAGAACTAAAATAAAAAAAAATATTACCATCAATGCCCTGAACGAAGATATTGATTGAAGAAGGTTAAAGCGAAAAGTCAGCATTTTGTTTCTCTGAGATAGCCCTTGGCCCTTAAATTGTTTAAAGTAAAATATTAATTTTTCGCCAAAATTTCCCTACGTTTCTATTGTAACAAACATTTAGTCTCACTTCCATTTTCTTAAGAAAGGAAATCTCCAAAATATAAAAAGCTTTCCATCAAAATTGTACTAATCACAAACCACATATAAATGTCAAACCACATATAAATGTCAATTGTCTGCTAAATTTATAATGTGGCCTAAGCTATCCGTTTACCTCTGGTAAAATTCCATTCATTCTAATAGCAGAAGTATCCTTAAAAACTTTCTTGATAGCATTAATCTCTGCAAGATCTCCTACTTGGGTTAAGGTTGCATGTTGGGTTGAGGTTGCATGTGCATTGATATAGTTGACCTGCATTGCTATTGAGGATACGATAATGGGACACTAACCATTTATAAGTTTCAATAAAATATTAAAACTATAGTAATTCTACAACACTCATCCTTTATTAAAAAATCAAAAGCACTGATGAGAGTAAGAGTTATGATGGGAATAAAATTTGTTTTATAAGATATGACGAAACTTTACACAATCTTAATTAATAACATCTAACATCCCCAAATAGAAAAATAGTTTTTCCCTCCGATGTTAAAACACAAATGTAATTGAAAAAAAAAATATCTGATGTTAAAACACAAATGTAATTGAAAAAAAAAATATTTAAAATTTTCTATTGTGTATTATTTGATAAAATTTTATAGTCAAATTACTGTTACACATCAATCTTACTGTTAATGGTGAAATTCTTAACCCAATCTTTCTATGAACTTGTTAATTTATCGTTTTCGTGAGTTTCCAAAAATATTCAAAACAACCAGTTATTCTATGAAGAAGTTTATATTTCCGGCAGGTCCAATATAACAAAAACCGAAAATTAAAAATTCCATCCATCCCAATATCTTAGTTGACTCTGTATGTGGGTTTAGGAACTAAAATAAAGAAAAATTACCATCATTGCCCTGAACGAATATATTGATTGAAGAAGGTTAAAGCGAAAGGTCAACGTTTTGTTTTTCTGAAATAGACCTTAATTGTTTAAAGTAAAATATTAGTTTTTGGCCTAAATTTCCCTATGTTGTTGTAATAAACATTTAATCTCAGTGCCATTTTCTTAAGAAAGGAAAACTCCAAAATATAAAATCTTTCTATAAGAATTGCACTGATCACAAACCACATATGAATGTCAATTGCCTGCTAAATTTATAATGTGGCCCAACCTATCCATTTACCTCTCGTGAAATCCCATTCATTCTAATACTAGAAGTATCCTTAAAAACCTTCTTGATAGCATTAATCTTTTCCAGATCTCCTACTTGGGTTGAGGTTGCATGTGTATTGATATAGTTGACCTGCATTGCTATTGAGGATAACATAATTGGACAGTAAGAATTTGTAAGTTTCAATAAACTATTAAAATTATAGTAATTCTATAACACTCATAATTTTTTATTTAGCTTCACAAGAAAATATCAACCAGATGAAAAACAATTGGTATTATAAACCATCTTTAGCTTAGTCAAAGTTAAAATAATATAATTTTCTTTTTTTTTCAATTTACCACTATTTTAACTTTTTGTACTTAGCACTACCATTTTTTAAATATTTTGGCTTACAACGACATTCCTAACAGGGAACTTGCATGTGTCTTGATTTTTGCAAGAAATTCAAGGTTGCCACCATTTGACATTTTGTGCTCCGTATTTCCATTTCTCTCAATATGGTTTTCTTGCACGTTCACTAATAGGTAACTCCTTCATGTCTTGATTTTTACAAGAAATTCAGTGCCTTGGAGTAAGATTTAGCCTAGACAACTCAATTTTATGTGAGCCAAGAATCTAACTACACCTAACCAACCCTGCAATAAGTTTTGGATTTCACTAGAACTTAGGAGGCCTAATTCTAACATTTGTTTCCACAAAGAAAGTATTGAAGTATGCCTTCTTAATTTGGAGTAAGTAGGGTGGTTCAGTTTATTTGCAACTAAGTCCAAGCATTTTTTTGATGGTTTACTAACAATACATATAGTCTTATAAGTTGGTTGTGTAGGGTTTAGTTCTTATTAGATTATTGGTTTAAATTCGAAGAAAAAGGAGTTGAGAGTAAGAGTCATGATGGGAATAAAAATTGTCCCATAAGATATGACAGAACTTTACACAATCTTAATTAATAACATCTCCACATCGACAAATAGTTTTTCCCTCCTGCATTAAAACACAAATGTAATTGAAAAAAAAACATTTAAAACTTTCTACTATGTATTACTTGGTAAAATTTTATGGTCAAAATAACTGTTACACATTAATCTTACTGTTAAATATGGTAAAATTCTTAACCAATCTTTCTACGAACTGGTTAATTTCTCAAACATTTTTTCTGATTTTCCAAAGATATTCAAAACAAACAATCATTCTACGAGGAGAAATCTTAAAGCGGTTGGATGGCGCAACAATTTCCAATGTTGAGTGTGCATCCTCTCTAATTTCTGCTTCTGCTTTGCAACAAAGAAAGAGGACAATTGGGAGGAACTATGCTTCTCACTATGCCTTCCACTACAAATGAAACCCTCTTTATAACAAAACCATTGTAAAGGAAACCGTGTATAACTCCTACTTGTTGGAGAGGGATCTATCTTAGGATATGGATTTTGAGTTATATCATGAGTTGGAGCAAGGGATCATGAACTGGATCCAGGATTAGGAAAAAAAACTGCAAGAGGAAACCATTAGAACAACAACATCACTGAAACAAACTAAAACCAAATTAATTGCATCCTATAAGAGAAGGCTACTTAGAAGACTCTGGTCATTTCCAACAATTCCCCATGAAGTGTGGCTAAAATATAAGGAAAATTTAGTTGCTTTTATAACATTCAAAATAATGTTGAAAGTTTTTCCTTTGTCTTTAATAGAAAAGAAGGTTTTGTTGTGAAATTCATCATCCATTTGTTTCCCAAATGTATTTAGTTTATAAAAACTATTAAGGAAAATAATCATTCACCACACATGGAAAACCGAAATAAAATAAAATAAAAATAGCAAATCATTCATTTAGCATTATATTCATAAAACATATAAGGAAAATTTATCACTGTTCATCCATCCGGGAGTATACCGGTTGGAGTACACCAACAATACATGTATTCATTTCCGAAAATACAAATCATTAAAATTTTTATATTAATTTTATCAAAACAATGCTTAAGCAAGAAACGATGTTTTGGGAAGAAGTTAACTACCACCCATGCCCGGTACAAACATACTGATTCGAGACAATTAAAGTGAAATATCAGCCTTTTGTTTGTTTGAAATGCCTGAAATGCACTTCACTGCTTAAAGTGAAAGATCTGCCTTTTGTTTAGTTGTTTGGAATGTTGGAAAAAGCATTTACATATTTTTTTGGGAAAGAAAACCTTCAATCAAGAATGGAATTTTAAAGAAAGAAGAAATTAGGAAATAGAATAAAAAAAATTATATTAACGAAGATATTGATCGAAGAAGGTTTAAGAGGAAGATATTGACGGTAGAAGGTTGAAGCGAAAAGTCCGCATTTTGTTTCTCTGAAATAGCCCGTAACTGTTTAAAGTAAAATATTAGTTTTTCGCCTAAATTTCTCTGCGTTGCTATTTTAACCAACATTTTATCTCACTGCCATTTTCTTAAAAAAGGAAATCTCCAAAATATAAAACTTGCATCAGAATTGCCTGCTTTGTTGTTGGTCGTTTTATCTCCATCAAAACTGCATGGGATTTCACTGCTTCAAAAAATGCCCCACGTTTTTCACTGAGAGTTTTTGCTATTGACTGCAATTTGGATTTCAGCGAATCAAAAGAATTGCAGCCCAAGCACTGTGAAGCGAAGCCAAAATCGTTTTCGAGGGATCAAATTTGTGCTCGTAAGGCGGTTAGGGAGTTCCAATTACTTCAGCATAATCGAACAACTCAATATGGTTCAATCATCTAACATATCATTTAATGGCGCATATTAATGACCAGCAAAGTTTCTCTCATGAACGTCTTACAATGTAAATATAGCTTAATTAAAATAGAAAAGTATAAATATATAGAATTTTAATCACAAAAATAAAAATGCTAATGAAACATTGTATTGTCTAATGTCTTAACCAGAAATTAAGAAATATGATTAGCTAAATTGTTTATATTAATATAAATATACTTTAATATATATATATTTATTTGTTTTATATATATTTATCTGTTATATATATATATATTAAGATATATTTTATATATAATAATGAATCATCTTAAATTGAAATTATGGAAAAAAAAAACTATAATTCATGAAAATGGAAATAATAGAAAAACAAAAAAAATCAAAATAAGAAACTTAAACAAAAAAGAAAAAAAACTAAAAACAAAAAATTAGTAATTCATAAAAATGGAAATTGTCAAACAATCCATAATAAGACCTCAACCAATCATCTTACAAATAAATAAATTTAAATAATAATAAAAAATAACAAAAATTGAATTCCAAATGTTAAACTATAGATAATCAACAAATTTTTTTGGTCAAAGACAAACTAATACAAAGTCAAAGGAAAAAATAATTAAATTAATAAAGGTTTAAATTGAATATTAAATATAACTATAAATAATTATAATAAGAGAATTATTGTTATGCTAATGCAATCCAAATCACATAAAATATTACTAAACAAGGACTACATAATAGTCAATCGTTGTGGCTTAGCTTAAACATAGCTGGCTTAGCTTAAATATAGCTTAATTAAATGAAAAGATAATAAATACAAAAAATTCATCACAAAAAATAAAACAATTAATAAAATATTGTATTGTTGAATGTCATCACCAAAAATTAAGAAATATGATTAACTAATATTGTTTATATTACCATATATACAATGTTTATTTTTTATAATATATATATATATATATATATATATAATATGTTTTTGGTATAATAATAAACTATTTTAAATTGAAAACATGGAGAAAAAATTATAATTTATGAAGATAGAAATAATAGAAAAATGGAAAAATCAAAATAAAAAAGTTAGATAAATCTAAAAACCAGAAATTAGTAACTAACAAAAATAGAAGTTGCTAAAGAACCCATAATAAGACCTCAATCAATCACTTTACAAATAAATAAATTTAAATAATAATTAAAAATAACAAAAATTGAATTTCTAATGTTAAACTATGGATAAGTCGTAGAAATTATGGGTCAAAGACGAATTAATACACAAGTCAAAGTAAAACTAAATGTGTAATACCATGTATGCAGTGGGCATAATAAATAATAAACAGATATTAATATTTTAATACAATTAGGATTAAATAACATAGAAAGCAAAGGTAAAAGAATGAGAATAAAATATAAATAAAAATAAAAATAAAACTAAGATAAAGAAATCTAAAATTAAGGGTCAAATAAAAATAAGAATGCATACATAAGTTTAAAATACTATTAAATAATTAAATCAAATGAAAAAAAAAGTTAAGCACACAAAAAATAGGAAAATAAATAAATAGTAAATAATTATTTTTTTTTATAAATAAATATTAATAATAATATTGTTATAAATAATCTATTATTAATATCCCTGATGGGAGTATCAGACTGGGACAATCACCCATGACGTGATGGATGCCACTTGTTCAGTGCTTAAGGCGAGGGAGGGCAGGGTAAAAGCCCCTCCACCATGCCATAGTTAATTCACCTAAGTTCACGTGTCTGAATCGTTCATGTTATGCAATCAACTCACAAAAAGATAAAACACATAGATCAACGACTTCAAAATTAGCCTCTTTGAGGGGGAAACCTCCTTTACATTACACAAATGAACAATTCTTGGATGATACAAATGACAAAACCTCTTTTCTATATATAGGATTCTAAGGGGTCATAATATAATCAAAGCCAACATAACAATAATAATGTAAGGGCACAACAATAATAATAGTGGGCTTCTATGGGGCAGAATAATAACAATATGGGGACTACATGGGCACAACGATACAATAAGGGGGTTGCACTAATAACAATAAGGGGCTACAGTAGTAGTATAGGGACCTAACATGCCCCTCTCCTTCGAAAAATCGTTGTCCTCAACGTTTGAGTAGTTTTGGATGTTAGACATTCTTCAATTTCAACAATGATTCTTCTATATGCGGAATAACTTAAAAGAATCATTAAATCTTAATGCCCAGGGATACGAGTTACCTCCAGCCATTGGTGATGTTTTGATGAAGGCCACAGTCCACTTGCATGCTACTTCTTCAGCACTCCAGCTTCAATCCTAGCAAAAGAACACAAGAATTCTGAAGGCACTTCCGAGCTTTGCTATCTCAGCTAGATGGTGTAGAACTGAAAGGGTTTGAGATAGGAGCTTGGGGACCAAACAGATGAACATATAGCTAAGCTTCCATCAAGCTTCTAAATGCTATGTGTTAGAAAAACCACAAATCAAGGTAGAGATGAGATCAAAGTAATGGACCACTTTAATAGCTCCCAATTATTAATTTAGTAATTGCAGTTGATTTTCTTAACTTAAGGAAACTACTGCAGTTGGTTTCCATAAGTTAAGAAAAGCTGCAACTCCATAAATCAAGGTAGCTTTTGTGTTAAATTAATGGAGCTTAACATTCTCCCACTTGGTCCATACTTCCAAACTTAATGTCTCAACTTAAAAACCATTGATAATCTGTATTAAGTAATAGATACATGAATCATGGCGATAAGTCCTCTA
Source organism: Pinus tabuliformis (assembly GCA_031772625.1). Classification (NCBI taxonomy): domain Eukaryota; kingdom Viridiplantae; phylum Streptophyta; class Pinopsida; order Pinales; family Pinaceae; genus Pinus; species Pinus tabuliformis. Next base: position 532,999,239 of record CM062820.1, read on the forward strand.
ATGACGAGTATTACCTTCCATGTATTACTATGCATTTATTCTTATTATAATATATGTGGCAACAATTTCTTAATGAATAAACCCTATGTTTATTCTTGGTCCTTCTTAAATGAATTTTCTCAAATCAACTTAAGGTGCACATAATATGAGAAAAAACATCACAATAATTAAGAATTTCATTAACATTGTCCATACAATGAAAAAACTGCATAATGGAACCAAGTCCCATATTCAATACATGATCCTTGAAATTAACTGTGGCATGCCCTTAATCAAAGGATCATTGATCATTAACTCAGTGCTGACGTGCTCAATGACCACTTTATTTTCTTTAACACGTTCCCTTATAGCTAAAAACTTAATGTCGATGTGTTTATTTCGACTCCCACTTTTTTAGCCATAAAACCAGCAGCTGAATTATCACAATATATTCTCAATGGATTAGATATAGAATCCATAATTCTAAGCCCAGAAATGAAATTCTTAAGCCATACACCATGTAAAGCAGCCTCAAACAGGATATACATAAGCATGTAGTCTTTGGTCCCTTGAAATTACCTCATTACTTTCTTTGCAGCTCTCCAGTGGTCTAAACCTGGATCACTCTGACATCGTCCCAACATTCCTACATTAGGCTTCCGACAGCAGAAGCATATGGAATGTTCTTCATTTGTTCCCTTTCTAAGTCGTTCTTCGGGCATTGGTTCAAATTGAACCTATCACCCTTCACAATGGGAGCTACACTTGGTGAACAATCCTTCATCTGAAATCTCTCTAAATTTTTTATTAATATAGGTTTCCTGGGACAGACCCAAGATGCCTCGAAATCTGTCTCTATGGATCTTAATGCCAATGACATAAGATGCCTCACCTATATCCTTCATATCAAAATTTTTAGAGAGGAATTGTTTCACCTCATGTAGCAAACCCTTATCATTGGTTGCTAGCAAAAGGTCATCCACATATAAAACAAGAAAACAAATTTTACTCCCACTAACCTTCAGGTATATACATTGATCCATAATGTTTTCTACAAAACCAAAAGAAGAAATTACATTATGGAATTTCAAATACCATTGGGAGGATGCTTGTTTTAAACCATACAATGACTTCTTGAGCTTGCAAACCAATTGCTCACCATGACTAGAGGGGAATCAATGAAGATGTGTTATTCATGAAGAAGTGTTATCAATCATTATCTTTTAGTGCCAGTGTGAACATGCATTGAATCATATGTGACATTGTTTTGCAGCAAAGACCATTAGACAAAATACCATTCCCAACATAATCAGATTTATAGAATAGACTGAAAGATTTTTTTCTGAAAATTTTAAGGAATATCCAAAAGGTACAAGCCTTGAAACTGAGATCAAGTTTCTAGAAAAACTTGGAACATAACAGGTCTTTTCTAACTCCAAAACAAAGCCACTACTTAAAGTTAAATAACATGTTCCTATAGCTTCCACATGCGAGCCCATCTTGTTTCCTGATAAGATGCTTTTCTCACTTCCCACTGGCTTCCTTTGGTTTTGCAAACCTTTGCAAGGAATTCGAAATGTGAATTGTTGATCCAGAATCAATTCACCATGTGTTAATATTAACATTAACCATATCAGATTCACAACAAACAAACGAGATTGCTTCCTCAAGTTCAGGAATGTCAGAACGAATTTCAGAGAAATTTGCAGGTTGTACTACTGCATCAAAATAAAGAATCACATGCTTATGTTGAGGCTTAATAAACTTTCATGTTTTACCAATGTAAAACATGCTAAAAAGAATTGAATCAAATGACATGAAAATTGCCTATGGGCTAAATTTTCAATTCAAACAGATTCAATAAAACTTTATGAACTTTCACGTTTTACCAATGTAAAACATGCTAAAAAGAATTGAATCAAATGACATGAAAATTGCCTGTGGGCTAAATTTTCAATTCAAGCAGATTCAATAAAACTTTTATGAACTTTCATGTTTTACCAATGTAAAACATGCTAAAAAAGAATTGAATCAAATGACATGAAAATTGCCTGTGGGCTAAATTTTCAATTCAAGCAGATTCAATAAAACTTTATGATAAAACTTATTAATTCATAACTCCTGTGGGTAGGTTATGAAATTTTATCCTAATTAATCACATAAATATAATAAAAATTCCTGTGGGATAAAATTTATTATATTCAGTGTAATTAATTACAATTTAATGTCTAAATAATCTTTATGTGATCTTGCCAATCAATATATAATTTTATTTAATTAAAGATGCTGTGGCTATTCTCTAATTAATTAAAATCATATGGATCACTAGACATTATTTTGTTGCATAAACAAAACTTAACCAGAGAGAAAAATAATGTTTACTGAAAGGAGTAAGTCAAAATGACATTTTAATAAACTCCATAAAACTGTAATAATTCTCCAGCAAAATCAAAAGCAGATAGCATTATCGAAAATGACTACAAATTGATTGTTCAATTTATAAACTAAACCCGGAGTTTATAAAACAACATAATAGACCAGCAAACAAGCTATTTTGCTCACAAGATAAATGGAATTAAAATCAAATTTACATTCCTTAGTCTAACTGTCCCATAATTTATTTAAGACTGATTCTTAAATTAATTACAAAATGGGCTCTAAAAAGTTATAAATTATTTCTTTAAATAATTTGCAAAAACTGCAAGTTTGAAATAATTTGAAACAAAAGACTAAACCATTTCAAATATTGAAATATTGAAATATTTAAGAATGCATAAACTATTTCCTTTAACATGACTTTTATCAAAAAGAATAGACTTCACAAACATTTCATGTTCATGCCCGAAACCTTGGTAAGAGCCTTTATGTCATGAATATTCTTGAATGAATCAAGTCATATGTTGACCTTTCCATTTACTTTAAATATACATTTATAAAATCATCTAAAGTTATATAACCAAAATATATAACCAAAGTTATAACCAAAATATATATAACCAAACGAGACAAACCATACAATATGGTATATCATCAAAAGTAATGCCATGTGTTATAAAACGACTTTTTAACAATAATCCAACATAAAAGGTCGTAATCCTTCTACCACATGACAATTTACCAGGTTCCCATTCTCGGATATAATATAAAAATATTATGCAGCAGAAATATTCTAATAAATTTTGATGAACGCAGTAAATAAAACAATAGTGAAGGCTGCTAGGCCACATGGATCTACGTCCAACTATTGTCCTTATTATAACCTAGTCGCCAGGTCGCATCAAAGTTTTGAGAAATAGAATAATCTTGAACTTGAAAAACTGACTGACTTATGTGCTTCTTTAAATTATAAAACAACTTTCCATTGCCTATGTTATCATGAAATGAAAGCCATAAATAAACGCAAGACAAAAGGGTTTCATAATTAATTTCGGTCACAAAATGCCCTATTTTTTGTCAGCGCGGATCTGAAAGCACATTTCGATTTTGTATATTCCCAAACCCCTACAAAAAGAGCGCAAGGATTACTCTTGTATATACACTTTATATTACGATTAAGTTCCTGAATTATAAAGATATGAAATCGTAATTATACTTAAGCTCAAGCTTAAGATCCTGAATTATAAAGATATAAAATACGTAATTATACTTTAATTATACGTAATATCTTTATATAAAATCGTAATTACAAGTATAGTAATTATACTTAAGCTCAAGCTTAAGATCCTGAATTATAAAGATATAAAATACGTAATTATACTTTAATTATACGTAATATCTTTATATAAAATCGTAATTACAAGTATATCTTTGAAACCATCATAATAAAAAAAAATGGTTTTTCCATCTTATGAAAAGAAGATTATCTTTCCATCTTGTTTATCGGATTTATGTATTTTATTCAACTCAATGAGATTCAATCTTTCCAAAATTGTCTATAATCCTTTGTATTCATTTGTAAAGATGGAAAGGCAGCAATGTAAGCAAAATATACCTTGACATTCAGCGTGAAAGTCCTTAGCGTTACAGGTCAATGAATCATCTTATCGGTGAAAATGGGCTTGAAGAGAATGAATCCACCAATTCGAATAACAGCTTCAAACAGAGATGCCCAGTGATAAATAAAATCCATATGGAAAGGAAGCATCCAAATTATCAGTAGGGGCCTAGATGCCGTGTAATCTTCCAAAATGGTGGCCACTGTATGGTGATATGTGATTAACTGAGGAAGTATTGAGAATTAGATATTAGGGTGGGGCTTTTGCCTTCCACGTGGGTAAGTGCAACCCGCACATCTACGTGTAGCGAAATTTGTCCGTTCCCGACCATTATTTCTATAATCGATCTAAACGATCCTGGGCTCCAGCCATTGAACGTAAAATTTTGGCTTGTTTTGTTTTCAATTTGATGTAGGTTCAAGGATTTAAGCATTTTCGAAAAAAAAATGCCTAAATTATAAAAACAACCAGATAGGAATACTGTTTATCACTTAACAATGGAGTTGAAAAGAATAAAAGAGCCCACTGTGAAGGTCTTTACGGAATTTCAGAGACACTGAGTAACTGTGACCGGAAAAAAAAATTGTGAAACGTTTAGCACGATAGCAAATTTGTTTGACAGAGTCGTTTTATGGTCATGAAAGATTAAAATGTTTTCTTTTTGCCCATCACATGCAAAGACATTTGTTCTCGGGGTTTTTCCATGCAAAACACGGGTTTCTAAATAGCACAAAGCCGGAACCCCAAAAATAAGAATTCGTTTCTTGGCCAACACACAGCAAGGCAGAGGTAAAAGGGCTCTGATACCAACTGTTAGACATTCTTCAATTTCAACAATGATTCTTCTATATGCGGAATAACTTAAAAGAATCATTAAATCTTAATGCCCAGGGATACGAGTTACCTCCAGCCATTGGTGATGTTTTGATGAAGGCCACAGTCCACTTGCATGCTACTTCTTCAGCACTCCAGCTTCAATCCTAGCAAAAGAACACAAGAATTCTGAAGGCACTTCCGAGCTCTGCTATCTCAGCTAGATGGTGTAGAACTGAAAGGGTTTGAGATAGGAGCTTGGGGACCAAACAGATGAACATATAGCTAAGCTTCCATCAAGCTTCTAAATGCTATGTGTTAGAAAAACCACAAATCAAGGTAGAGATGAGATCAAAGTAATGGACCACTTTAGTAGCTCCCAATTATTAATTTAGTAATTGAAGTTGATTTTCTTAACTTAAGGAAACTACTGCAGTTGGTTTCCATAAGTTAAGAAAAGCTGCAACTCCATAAATCAAGGTAGCTTTTGTGTTAAATTAATGGAGCTTAACATTGGATGCTTATGTATAAAATTCTCAGCCTCCCATGTAGAATCTTTAGCGGTTAAGTTCTTCCACTTGATGAGATACTCTGAAATTGATTGATTTCGTACCTGTTGGGTTCTTATTTAAGTGATTGCTTCAGGTTCCAATATTATTTTTTCTTCCTTGTCAAGTTCCAATAATATTATTTGAACTGGGAGCTTTTCACCTATAGCCTTCTTTAAGCATGAAACATGGAAAACTAGGTGCACTTAGGAAGATGCAGGAAGCTCCAATTTGTATGTCATTGTACCAATATTTTACAACACCTTGTAAGGACCATAGTACTTTGGTGCTAATTTATTATCCTTCTTAGCTTGCTTGAGGGACCATTTTTTTGTATGGTTGTAGCCATAAAAATACCCATTTTCCTACATCAAAACTTCTTTCAATACGATGTTGATTTGCCTATTGTTTTATTTGATTTTGCGCCAAAGGTAGGTTATCCTTTAAGAGTTGGATAACTTGTTATTGATGCTTGATGTGATATTCCTTGCTTGAACCTTAGAATTTAATCTTTAAAATGATGCGATGAATGGTGGATGATATCCATAAAGTGCCATAAATGGGGTCACTTTTGTTGAAGAGTTATACCACCATTTAACGAAAGGTAACCACTTGACCCATTGTGTTTTTTTATCAGATACGAAGCAACGAAGATATCCTTCCAAACATTTGGTCACTATCTTTGTTTATCCATCTTTCTTGAGAGTTTGAGGAGTGGTAATTCCCGCCGATGCATCACTAGATATGGTCGAATTCATTTCTTCTTTCTCTGGTATTGGTTCCTAGTGTATATCTTCTTCTTTTGACTTTTATTCCTCCTCTTCCCCATCTATGTTAATTAATTTTTTCTCATCACACTTATGACCTTTAATTTGTTTTCTATCACAATTGTAACAAAGCCCTTTTGCTAATTTTTCTTCCGAATGTTGTGGTGCCAACCTTGTAGGTGGTGGAAGGCTAGGAGCAAGTACACTTCCATATTTATAGTTATGAGTGGTAAGCTTCCTTGTTGCCATAATTTTTCGATCAATTTTTCTTTCCAACCTGTATGCCTTCTCCAATGAAACAGGCTCCCAAAGGAAAACCTCATGTTGGATGTTACCCTTTAAAGTCACTATGAAGACTTCAATCCTATTCGTCTCTGGAATATTTACGCTTATATTCAATTTTTGTAAGTCCTTAATGTGTTCTATCATTGAACCCTTTTGTTTGAGATTTATCAATTGGCTAAACAAGGTATTGCTCTTTGTATTATCATAATGTGCTATCATTTCCTCCGTGAAAATTGATCAGGTGACAAGTGGTTTATGAGAACAAAGCCCTCTATACCATACAAATTGATTCAATTCTAAATATAAATTTGCAATATGTACATTTTGTAACAGTTTCACATCATGTAGATCAAAATATTGCTCCATCTGTAGTATCCAAGTTACCAGATCCTTGCCATCAAACTTCCTCATATCTTTTTTTCTTTCTTTTAGGAGCTTGATCTTGAAATGAATTTAACTTTGTAATTTCAAATTTCCAAGTTCTTAAATTACGTACTGTGTTTGCCTTATGAATCCTCTTTCCAATCCCATAGGTCTGATTGAGATTGGATTCTTCAAGAAAGAGTTATGCCCAATTTCCTACAATGACCTGATTATAGACTGGTTTAGTAGAGCGAACTTGTATGAAGTATCACGTATAACGTTTTTGACCTTTGGCCCCAAAAACAATACCTAGAGAACTAAAATCTATCCTCTTTCTGTCACTATTGACTAAATTTGAATCTAATGCTTAGAGAGAAAGTTATGACGATTTTCCCAAGGTCATTTGTTTGAGATTAAATTTGGGATCCTGCAAAAACCCTACATTCCTTTGATCATATCTCCGAACATATAGCAAACCAAGTTATGAAATTTATACAAGAGGTGCCATATGATTTTGTCTCAAATGGGTTTTAATTTTAGCTTCTGAAGCTTTTTAGAAAAAACTTCATAGCGAAAATTGCACGATGGCTTGTTTGAGATCGAATTATGGATCCTCCAAAAACCCTAATTGCCTCAGCTCATATCTCTGAACGTATAGTGAGACAATATCTAAAATTCGGACACGAGGTTTATAAAGAGTTTGGATCAAATGGGTTTTAATTTCCTCTTCTGACAATTCGTAGCAAAAATGCTATAGCGAAAATGCCATGATGGCATGTTTGAAGCAGCAAAACCCTAGAATCCAAAGCTTTGATACGAAATGTTATGCAACCAGCTCACAAAAAGATAGAAAGGATATATCAACGACTTCAAAATCAGCCTCTTCGAAGGGGAAACCTATTTTACATTACACAAATGATTAATTCTTGTATGATACAAATGACAAAACCTACTTTCTATATATAGGAGTCTAAGGGGTCATATTATAATCAGAGACAACATAATAATAATAATGTAAGGGCACAACAATAACAATAGTGGGCTTTTATGGGGCATAATAATAAAAATATGGGGACTACATGGGCACAAAAATATAATAAGGTGATTACACTAATAACAATAAGTGGCTACACAAATAGTATAGGGACCTAACAGTGCATTCCCTTTGGTCTACTTTTGATTCAACGCGAAGGTACCACTCCTTCTCTAGCTATATTCTACTGATGTAAATTCCCTCTGGTTGTCAAATGTTTTTCTATGTTTTGTACCTCTCTCCCTGCTAACATCCTCTTCGACTTCTATTATAGGGCGGCGGTTTTCTTAGTCTAGGTGCACCTCAAGCATCGTCCTCTCGCTTGCTTCAACAATCTGAAAAAATTTCCTTCTTCGGCCTTCTCTAGGAGACACTTCTTTGTTGATTCTAGCTGGCTCTTATCTTCATTTTCCTTTGCTCTTGGGGTTCTCCACCTTGGACTCTTAGGGAATGTTTATGGAGCAATCGGTGCTGAATCTCTGATTCTTTTCTTTGAAATTCTAGGTCTAAGGGTGGTGTTGATGTTATTGGGGTGGTGATTTTGGGGCTAGGGTGTCGCTGGTCTCTGGTATTTCTCACATTTTGGCTCCTCCTTCCTAGGGATTCTGGTTTTAATTCACCCCTCATTGTTCTTCTTTGTCTCGAGTTCTATCTTTGTATTTCCCTTCAATTTCATCTCGGGTGCTTGTTTGTTTTTGCTCGGCTCTCTCCCCTTGGGTTTCTATCCTCTTTGGCCCATTCTAGCTATTTTCGGGTGGCGAATTTAGGGTGGTAGGTCTCTTAGCATTGGATCTCTTCTCTCTTTAGTCTGTGGTTGGTCTTGGCTGGTTTTGGGTGGTAAGTGGTATATCTGGGGGATTCTATATTCTCAGGTTCTATAGGTCCATTTTGCGCTCCATTATGAAACTTTGTGCCCACTCCTCGCGTAAAATTTCTCCGACAAAGCTAGAAGGTACTACTCCCCCCCCGCTTGGTCTCGGGGTGATGTTGTTTCCGTTCGGGAGGGAAGCTCCAAACGGGGATCAAGAGGCTCTGGTTGTGGGGGTTGAGGAACTCATGGCAGTCATAGCTTGTCAGTTTCTTCCAGGGAGGGATGCCACCGCCAATTGGTCCCACAACTCGGTTGTGATGCAGGTGTGGGTGGTCGTGGCCAAGGAAATACTTTTGGCTTGGAAACACGGGGCCGCTCCAGCCAAGGACATTCTAGTTTCACGGGTTAGACGCCTTCTAGGAGGTCAAGTCCCTCCTTGAAAATTCTTGAACTGATCCAATTTATCTCTGTTAGTACAGACACCCATGATCAAGCTCGCAGGGAGGAGCACAAGGTTGTCATGGCTAAACTTGAGCAGCTCCAATACTTCCAGTGCCATGTTTGTGAGAGGGTGTCATATTTTGGTGCAGCTAGAATTTCCAAATTGAAAAGGTTGAAAAAATCCAAACCCGGGTCACTCACTTTTAGAACCATGTCAATTGCATGTATTGCCCCCACCTCCCCTAGGTACTGGGTCAAACAACCCTACTTCAATTACATTTGATGACTCATTATGTTCACTGGTGTGTTTCTTGTTTTCTTAGTTTTCTGGAATATTAGGGCTCTCGGGCTCTGGACCTCTCAATTGGCATGTTTTCTTTTTGTATGTTTTATGGTCACTGCATTAGTCAATAAACTTGGTCGGGGTGAGAACATATCCATTTTTATATCCTTGTATATATTTTCTAATTAATAGAAATTTCAACTTACAATTATTATTATTATTATTATTAATAGATAATAAAATTAATAGTAAGGGTTAAATAAATTAACCAAAAGTAAAATTGAAATAGAAGGAAATAAAAATTAATACCAATAAAAGTAAATAAATAAATAAATAAAATAAAAAGAAAGAGAAAAAGGAAAAATAATAAATAAAATAGTAAGAAACATTAAAAGAAAGATTAAAATTAAGGAGAAGAATATCTCAAGGAGAGATCGGGATACATTTTTTATTGATTCTCTAACCATCATGCCTATTAAGATTGTAGGTGGCATGTTTCTCTATCTTGATGGCTTCCTTGAATTTTATGTGATAATAATGAAAGATGTTCACAAGGACACAAACATCCTCAATGCAAATGTCATGTTTAGTATTTACAGAATGCTCAACAAGAGATGAAGGGTGAGAGTGATTATGCTTAATATCTAGAGGGTGCTCTTGAATTATATGCTTGATAGAATGATCAGTCTCACCTATATAAGGATTCCCACAAGAATAGGGGATAATGTAAACCCCTTTAGTCTTACAGGGGTCAACCCTATTCTTGATGTACCTAAGGGAAGACCGAGTGATGTTAAGTGGCTTAAAGGTTTTTGAGATATTGTTTTTGTTAAAAATGTGAGCCAACTTATCAGTGGCCCCTTGAGTAAAATGAAGATAAATAATTATGATCAGATTTTTGGAATCAATCCTAACTCTCAATCCTTTTTCTGCTTTTTGGAAATCTTTCAAGCCTTGATGCTAGATATAACCATTTTTCATGAAAACCTCTAAAAGACATCCTCCTTGGTGATGAGGACATCAATAAATAGAATTCTTCCATCAGCTTCAATCTCCATAGTCAATTTAATAATTTTAGAAAGGTTATTAAGATGTTGCTAAAATATTTCAAGCTTTTCTCGACCATGGGGCCAAATGACAAACGTATCATCAACATACCTTTTTCAAAAATTAGGGTGGAAAGGAGAAAAAGCAAGGGCTTTAGTGTCAAATCCTCCATGAAAATACTTCCACAATAGGGGAAAGAGGAGATCCCATAGAAACTCCCTAGGTCTACTCATAAATTTTATCTTGAAAGATGGAGAAAGTATATTTTAAGCAAATACTGATTAATTTAGTTGTATTGGGGTCAGTAATTTTATTAATGATATCAATGGACTCGTTAATGGGGATCTTAGTAAAATGAGAGGCAACATCAAAACTAACCAAAATATCATTGGGTTTGAGTTTAAAACCTTTAATTTCATTGATGAAAGAGGAAGGATCCTTGACGAAGGAGTCAATATAACCAAGAAGAGGCTTAAGCTTCATGGATAAATTAATAGTAAGGAGATAAGTAGGCCCACCAATTGTACTCACAATAGGTCTTAGCAAATCACTTTATTTACGTATTTTTGGAAGGCCATGGATTCGAAAAGTTAGCGGGTTGTTCTCAATAATCCTTTTACTTATAGTGGAACAAACACTATCAGACATGATAGCAACAGAGACCTCCTTGGAAAATTTTGAAAGAAATTTTTTTCTAAGTTTTTTATAGCTACCACTGTTGGTGAGGTGGTCCTGCGTGGATGTGGAAAATTTTACATTGGAGAAACTAGTTGGCTGATCCACCCTAGACTTAGGGAGAATTGTGTTGATATCATTCACGATAGATCTAAGAAATATGCATTAGTTAAACACTCAAAAGTAACCAAACACCACACATTCCTAAAGAATGCCAAAGTCATCACCACTATTGATCATTATTCTAAAATAAAAATAAGCGAGGCCTTAGAGATTGAAAAAACCCATAACATCTTTAATCATGAACCATTCTAAATTAACCTCTTTGCTTATTATTTAAAATTGACATAACAAATTTGACATTAATGGGTTAATTATTATTTATCTCCATATTTTGGTCAGCTAAATAAAATTTAGATTCTTTCGTGGATGTCTAGATGATGGGATGTGATACTTAGCCTAAAACATCGATGAAAAAAATTACCATCCAAGACTCCAAACACTCTCCAATATAATCCTTCTTTATTGTTTTGAGGTTTCTGTGATTTTTACTTTGTGTATAGTTTTCTTCCGGAGTTCTCGCATCCATAATTATTTGAATCGACGTTTCGAACCATCCATCGTGGCTCATCATCAGGATATATCAATAAGTGTGTAGGACAGATCTCATCAGAATGAATAAATAGAGTTCTGAGATGGAATGGGAATGAGAATGATAGTAGCCGACCCTATCATGATTAATGATAATTTATTGATGATGCTTAGTAATTGATACAAATTAATAATTCTATTTTAATATTTGGTTGGAATGATTTTAATATTTTCAGATTAAGCATAAAAATGATTTTAATTAATTTTAATCTTTCTGAAATAATAAAATAAATTAATTTTAAAAGTTTTTATTTTTATTTTAATTGATTTTAATGTATCCTTAATTTTAATTTAGAATTGTTTTTACTTTAGATTAAATTAATAGAATTGATTTTAATACTAAACTAGAATAAATGATTAAGAATTAAAATCGGCATTAATGTTGGTTAATAATTTTTCATTATTAATATTAATCCAAAAATATTTTTATATTAAATATTTTTATTTTTATTTAATTAATTTTTATTTTATTAAAAATATATATGAAAGTCTTTTATATATATATATATATATTTTGAAATTAATGATGATCCATAAGTGAGTTTTAATTTAGAATTTTATCAATCTTCTTAAAATAAAGTTTTAAAAGTTCTTATAATTTAAAATTATTTTTAAAATTAAGTTTTTTAAAAATTCTTATAGTTTAAAATTTTATTTTCCTTTAGAATGAATTAATTTGAATTTTTTTTAAAAATTAATATAAATATTACTATTAGTTGTTAATCATGTTAATATTAATGTTAGTATTAATCTAATTTATAATTTTTGTTTAAAATAATTTTAATTAATTTAAAAAATATATAAAATATTATTAAAATAAAATAGATTAAATTATTTATTTATTTCTTGATTTATTTTTATTCATTTATTTTTTATTTTAGAATGATTAAGGACTAATGTCGATATTAATGTTAATATTATCATTAATTCAAAAGTTGAAATTTTGATGGCTAATAATTTAATTTATTTTTAATTTGTTTAAAAATATATAAAAGTCTGTTATTTTTAGTTAGAATGTAAATTAACAGTTAAAAATTGAAAATTAGGAATAGTGTTTAATAAGAATGTGAAGTGTAGAGAGGGAGAAGTAAGTTTAGAGAAGGAGGTGAAGGGGCAAGTGCAAAGAGGGAAAGTGATAAGTTAGGAGAGGGTAAATTAGGATGTTAAAGTAGGAATCCAATTGTCACTTATTTTCCATCCTTCATCTTGATTGAGGGTGTTAGGGTGTTTACCTATTTCTATGGCTTCTCTAAATTTTCTATGGTGATAATGATCAATTTTGGCTACCACACTAGACTTTTCAATACAGACATGATGATTGGTTTTGCTAGAATGTTCAGCCAGAGCTGAGGTTCTTGAGCGACTGTTTTTTATGTCGACGACATGTTCTTGGATCCTAGTATGGATAGATCAACCAGTTTCTCCAATGTAGGTTTTGTCGCATGAACACGGAACCATGTAAACTCCTTTGTGGCATTTGGGATCAACATGATCTTTCATTGATTTTAGGCATCTACTGATGGTATTCATGGGTTTGAAAGTGGCTCTGATTTTGCTCTTTTTTAAAATGTGCGCGATTTTGTCTGTTGTGCCTAATATGTAGGGGAGGTGAACCTTGCCCACATGATCATCCAGAGGTTGTTTGTTTTTACGATAATCCTTCTTATCAAGAATGAAAACCATACCTCATTTGTTAGCTTTAAGAATGACAATATGTTGATTATTATCAAGGGATTTAAGGGAAAGAGATATTACACATAAGTGTTTTCGCCTTCCAAAGGATAATAGAAATATCTTGTCTAATAAACTCTTTGGGGTGAACAGGAACATCCTTGAAGCCATATTGAATGCTACAAATAATGTCTTCTACAAGAATTTTACGAGCAACAATGTAAAAATTTAATATATTTTCAAGAAGACACTTGGTAGGAGATTCAACGACAAAGTTCGAAAGATTGACCACTTTTATTCTAGGAAAAATGAGTTTAGGATTTGGAGGATAAGCATAACTATGGTTGGAAGTCATTATCATCACAAAATTTTTAAGGAAGCCATAGAGATAGAGAAACGAGTCACATACAATCTTAATAAGGATGATAGTTAGAGAATTTGAAAAAATTAGATCCCCACTCTCTCCTTGGGGAATTCCTCTTCGTAATTGTAATCTTTCTTTCAATGATACTTGAGGAAAAGACCTTCTAGCTGAGGTTTTTGCCAAAGCTCCAATAAAAATATGCCAAAACTCTGTTTGTAGCTGAGGTCACTAGTGGAGGTGGGAAGGCGGATGTTTTTTGGATAGTGCGTCTACAATCTACAAAGGAACTAGTGCTTTACTATCTATACAAGCATGAGTGCCACATAGAACATGGTGCACCGTGGATTTTTTTTTTTTTTATAAAATAGAAAAACACGATGCGCTAAATAACCTAATGAATTGGTGCTTGAATAATTGATAGCACTGGAAAAAGGTTAACTTTTAAAATTTGTCAGTGCTATATACACCCACAACATCGGTGCCATTCAAGTAGTAAATTCCCCGGTGCATACCAAGAAGGAGCATTATTATAGTTTTTAAATTTCAAAAAAATGCAATGCTATTTTCCAATGATGCATTGGTGCGGTAAATGTACTAAAATGCCACAGGTAATCTTCTAAAGAGCACCGTTAGGCAGTTTTTTATTTAAAAACAAATGTTTTGTTATAGTCAAACAAAGCACCGATGCAGTACTTGTATTAGAATGCCTAAGGGAAATTAAAACAAACACCACTATAGAATTTGTAATTTTAAAAAAAATGTGGTGTTCTTTGATATCTTCCACAATGGTGCAGTTATAGTAATGCAATGTAGGAGTGTTAAATAAAAAAAACCTCCCAATGGTAAATTACATTTTTACCATCTATAGTGATGGAGAGCTTTGAAGCAACGATGCCACTCTTTCTTCATGCAAGCACCTTGACATCGATGCTTCTCTTGCTCACTATCCTTCTGTACCATTCTCACTGTCTAACTTTCCATTTTTTCAAGCCGTGGTAAAATTTGTGTTTCTCCATTAAGTGTCAACAATGCCTCCCCGATGAGCAAATGTCCAGGTAATGTCTATGTTTCTTTGTAATTTATTTTTTTAGAGGATTAGAATTGCAAATTAGCTTAAAATTTCCATGTTTTTGAATTTTTTTCCCCTGCACGGTGTGCTCGATATGTTCAACTCACATTGATAGCGGTACACCCTATAAAATTACAGGGTGCACCACGTTTCGGTGCGTGAAAATAACACACTAATATTTTTGTGGTGTGTTTCATAAATGAAAACGCATAGTGAAATCTATAAATTGTACGATGGTGCATTACGCCTGATGCGTTTATATTTATCAAATGCATTGCAAAAAATAATATTTAAAAATATAGCTATAGCTCAGTGGATTCAATAACCTGAATTTTCTCGACCAGTGCAAAAAGGTTATACGTGCACACCATTGCATAAGTGTGAAGCATCGTGATGAAATTTTTTACTTTTGAACCAACAATTATGCATCATACATATGTGTGCACCGATGCCGATGCGGTTGTGTTTGACAATGCACTTGAGTCGGTGCATAACTGTGGTTTGGGTGCACCAATGATTTTTTTTTTTTTAATTGAAAGTTATGTTTACATATCTATAAATACATTTTTCATTTAATTTTTTTTGTATTGTATCTATTAGGATGATGTGTTTTATATGTAAATCATGTAGCATAAATGTCAATAGAGGGATCAGTAGCAGGAAGAGGAGCAAATGGAAAACCCATACAATATGGTCAAACCATGGGAGACGAGAGATAGGGAGAGGGATTTATACCCTCACATTATTACTACATCAACCCAAGTGTTATTAAGGAATGTAGGCCACCTCAAGTACTATGAGGAGGCTACATCCCTGAAGGCATACTGTCTTATTTGTGCATTTGATCCATCGATTGAGTGCCTAGGATCAAGGTTTCCATGTTAGTCCTAGGGCATGGTATAGGCCCTCTTAGGAGGAAATATACTTTATCACTGGCCTATCTAGGAGGGATGATTTTCCCTAGTTCGTTGATGCCCCCCATGGGGTTGCAGCTAAGAGTTAACTTTCATACACTCAGAGATATGTCAGGCCTCATGCAGTATGTCCAACATATTTTCAGGTGCATGGTGGACAACTATGAATTTCTTCTTTTGTTGCATAGGAGGTTAGGTGTCTCTCATTATTTGTCACCACCTTTGCACACTTTAGTAGTGATGGGAAACACATTAGTTTTCCTCTTTTGTATTATGTCAATTCTTTGATTCAGACGCCATATTGTGTCATATGGTATGCCCTTTTTTGAGGGAGGTTTGTATGGATTTAGATAGATGTTGTGCGTTGAAACATGGGAGGACGACCTCCCCTTTCACTTTAGATATTTTTTGTTTATCTTTTGAGAGGTTTACAGAGACAAGGCCCACATTTGACTATTGCCCTCCTAGGCCGATCATGAGGTCCGGATGCACATGTAGGGGCAGATTTGTTGGAAAATGTAATTATGTTCGGTCTTCATTAATGTACTTGAGTCATCATGTAATTTACTTGTCAAAAGAAAAAAAAAAAAAGAATTATTATTATTGTAAAAATGACTAATTAAAGCATGAGTTTCATGCTTGGGTCATCATTATATTAGTCGAAGTCCCCATTTTGGACTCCTAGGATTAATATTGAGTTCATAGAGTTATTGTACATTCAAGGAGACCCTTCTTGGGATTTTAAATCATGTTAAAAGGTTTATTATTGATTCAAATATGATTTATGTACCCTCCACATCAAGTTGGCCGAAGAAAGATCAAGTCAGTCTAAAAAGCCCTAATTCAACCCACAAGAAGCCTATAAAGACAAGCTAGTTGAATTCATTTGGAGCACAATCTCTCATGCTAGTTCAATATCGTAAGAAGAGCTAGAGAGCTATTGGTGAATAAAAGGAGCGGGAAAGTTACAATTCCCACGGACTTAATTAATGGGAATTTCTGTTAATTTTAATTTTTAATTTGCAGGCACAATACATTAGGATAAATTATTTTGTAACCGTCTTCTAAATGCTACGTAGATACGTAAAGATATCTGCTAGAATGATAGATACTTAAATGGGATGTAACAAGGTCATGTTTTATTAGGGCAAATGATGGTTCTGTAAAAGAGTGCTCTGATCTATTTTTCAAATGGTATATGAATATAATTTAAATTAACTTATCTTTATTATTATAAATAATTTGGGATATAATTTAAATTAACTTATATTTATTATTATAAATAATTTTGGATTTATGTTTATGGAATTTTTTTTTATAATTTGTCAATAAAATAGTAAATCAATTTTTATTTATTTATTTTTATATAAATTTTATTTATTTTTATACACAATAAATTTATATTTAAAATAAATTTACATCAGTTTTTTATTTTAAATTTACATCAGTTTTTTATTTTAATTTTAATTGTATTGAGAAGTACTCTATATTTTATTGTGAAAGAGATGTTGTCATGCTATATAAATATTAGTAGTTTTTGGACTTTGATTTTTGACAATCCATAGGTTTTCCATGATATTATTGATCCACAATATTATCTCTAATGTAGCCTATTCAAATGAGCCATAATCTTTTCTTGAAATAGAATTCTTCTATCTTTTCCTAATTTATATTTTTTCCCCTGGACATAATTACATATATTTTTAATCATTAAACTAACTCGAACTCTATTAGATATATTTATAATTAAAATATTTAAATTTAATTAAATATTTTATTTTTAATACAGAAATATTAAACTATCCTAGGTCCATCTTAACTTCGGATCTAGAAGTGTCGAGAGGGATAACTTTGAGATATTTAATCTCTGTCCACGCTTGATAGATCTGGAGTTAAGATAAATCTAGATTAGCATATAAAATAGCATAAATTTGATCTTTCCTACTTCAAAAAATTGTAGACATTGAAAAGGAATGTGCCATGCTTTATTTCTTATGAAACGAAAATAATCAAAGAAGAAAGTAGAGAGTATGAAGTGTAACCAATCTTATCAGATGGTAGTTATTTTGTTTTTTTTTTTAATTGGTTTTTATCAAAAACAAATCAAGATTATATTAATAATTTTGGGGACTATTATCAGTGATATTTTATTTTTAAAATATTTAGTTATTAATATAATAAAAAAAATTATGATATATTTTAAAACATTTGTTTTATGGATTTATTACATAATCAATATATTGCAAACTAACCAACTAATGTTGTTTATCAAGATGATTAGATGAAAAAATAATATGATCCAACAAGGTTTGAAAGGAAGAACGAATTTACTAACTAAAATATAGGTTAAAAAAAAAATAGAAAAATTAACCTTTAGGAAAATAATAAATTTAATAAAAACTCATAATTCAAAGACAATAAATAAAAGTCAAATAAAACTAAGATTAAATAAGTAATAATAATTAATTAAAAGTAACAATAGTATTTTATTACATATACATTAATATTTATATAATTATTTGAATAATAGTTTATATAAAAATAAAAATAAATAAGGGCAACATTATAGGTAGTATGAGCTTAACTTAAATATAGCTTAATTAAACTAAAACATATAAATATGTAAAATTTTCATCTCAAAAATAAAAATGCTAAGAAAACATTGTATTGTTGAATGTGATCACCAAAAATTAATAATTATGATTAGCTAATATTGTTTATATTAATATACATACACTTTAACATATATGTTTATTTGTTATATATATTTATGTGTTATTTTTTATTAATATATATAATTTTTATAATTAAATTTACTAAAATATATATTCTTACATAATAATAATTCACCTTAAATTGAAAATATGAAGAAAAAAACTATAATTCATGAAAGTGGGAATAATAGAAAAATGGAAAAAAAATAAAATAAAAAAGTTAAATAAAAAATAAAAAATTAGTAACTCATAAAAATGAAAATTGATAAACAACCCATAGTAAGACCTCAACCAATCACCTTACAAATAAATAAATTTAAATAATAATAGAAAATAACAAAAATTGAATTCCAAATGTTAAACTATGGATAAGAAACAAATTTTTTTGGTCAAAGACAATCTAATACAAAGTCAAAGGATAATAAATATAACTATAAATAATTATAATAAGAGAATTATTGTTATACTAAAGCAATCGAAATCACATAAAATATTACTAAACAAGGGCTACATAGTAGTTAGTCCTTGCCGCTTAGCTTAAGTATAGCTTAATTAAACTAAAAGATAATAAATACAAAGAATTCATCACAAAAAATAAAACAGCTAATAAAATATTGTATTGTTGAATGTCATCGCCAAAAATTAAGAAATATGACTAACTAATATTGTTTATATTTATATATATATATATATATATATATATATATAATTTATTAAAATATTGTTTTAATATAATAACAAACTATCTTAAATTGAAAACATAGAGAAAAAAATATAATTTATGAAAATAGAAATAATAGAAAAATCAAAAAATCAAAACCAAAAAGTTAAATAAATTTAAATAAAAAAATTAGTAACTAGCAAAAATAGAAGTTACTAAAGAACCCATAATAAAACCTCAATCAATCAGTTTACAAATAAATAAATTTAAGTAATAATTAAAAACAACAAAAATTGAATTCCTAATGTTAAACTATGGATAAGCCGTAGAAATTTTGGGTCAAAGATGTACTAATACGCAAGTCAAAATAAAACTGAATGTATAATACCATGTATGCGGCGGGTATAATAAATAGTTGTCTATAATGCGACTTTTTAGAGATTCCGGTGACGGAATCCGGTGGAAGAAATTGAGGTTAAATCTTGATTTGTTGTAGTTAAAATGGTTTTTTAACTTCATATTTGGATTCAACACCCTGAAAAACCCCTTGGACGCTTTCATTGTGCAGAAACTAGCTATCAAACTTGCGATTCCAATAAATTCCTACCGGATTTCGACCGGAAAAACCTGCCGGAAAGGCTTTCAAAAAGTCGCGTTATAGACAACTGCTAATAAATAATAATAAGATATTAATATTTTAATACAATTAGGATTAAATAGCATAGAAAGCAAGGGTAATAGAACAAGGATAAAATATAAATAAAAATAAAAATAAAACTAAGTCAAAGAAATCTAAAATTAAGGGTAAAATAAAACTAAAAATGCATACATAAGTTTAAAATATTATTAAATAATTAAATCAAATGAAAAAAACCTTATGAACACAAAACATAGGAAAATAAATAAATAACAATTTTTTTATAAATAATAATAATAATAATATTGTTATAAACAATCTATGATTAATATCCCCGATGGGGGTGTCAGACCAGGAAAATCACCCATCACGTGATGGATGCCACTTGTTCAGTGTTTAAGGCGAGGCAAGGCAGGGCAGCAACCCCTCCACCATGCCATAGTTAATTAAACTGAGTTCACGTGTGTGAATTGTTCATGTTATGCAACCATCTCACAAAAAGATAAAAAAGATAGATCAATGACTTCAAAATAGCCTCTTTGAGGGGGAAACCTCCTTTACATTACACAAATGAATAGTTCTTGGATGATACAAATGAAAAAACCTCCTTTCTATATATAGGATTCTAAAGGGTCACAATATAATCAGAGTCGACATAACAATAATAATGTAAGGGCACAATAATAACAATAGAGGGCTTCTATGGGGCACAATAATAACAATATGGGGTCTACATGGGCACAACAATACAATAAGAGGGTTGCATTAATAGCAATAAGGGGCTAAACTACTAGTATAGGGACCTAGCATGCCACTCTCCTTCAAAAACGTGTTTTCCTCAACGCTTGAGTAGTTTTGATTAAAGTCCCACTGCTTAAATGACCTTCAACTAGTTCCTCCAAAAGTTGGAACTAGTTTAACTGAAAACAACTTGAGATAACTGACCTTGATTGCTATAAATTAGCAATCACACATACATAATTGAACTGTAACTCCTCCAACTCAAATTTACTAAGTAAACTAGGTGACATAAGCCATGTCACACAAGTTAATATTATCCAAGTTGTCTATTTATGCGGGGATTCGAATTTTCTCAATTTAATCAAGGCAAAATCAAATTGTGATTTTCTTCCTGCATTTTTCAACGATTTTTATATTATATCAATAATTATTTTAGCACTTAGTATAATCATGTAAGGGTTTCATCCTGTGATTAAATTTTCGTTTAATTTGAGGACACTAAAAATTTGTGTTTGGAAAATTTATAGGTTTACAACTTTAATTGTCATGCCCTTCCTTAACAAGGTTCCTAAGGTATTCTAGGATCATCCTATTCTTCTTAATATCTCCCACTCCCATCCTATTCATCCTCTAATGGAAAATGACATGACATCAGCTATACTGATGTAACAACTCATAAACCTCAAGGGTGGTAGTGTTGACTCTATCGACCTAATTTTCTAGTAGGCATCCAACAATCATCATCACATATCTAGGGGAGCATGACTTGCGTATTCCTCCCATGACTCCATGTTTCAGAAGATAAACGATGGGAAACAACTCAATCATCATCACATGTCTAGGGGAGCATGAATTGCACATTCCTACCATGACTCCACGTTTTGGAAGATAAACAACGGGAAACACCTCTAGCCCTCATAGTAGGATCAAGTTCAACACCCTATCATGGAATCTAATTAAGCCTCAATTTTCCTTAGAGTTTTTTCATCACACAGTTGGTTTGGTAATGATACTATCTGCAATGTAAAAACTTGTCCACAGATTATAACATATGCATCAATATATTCAAAATCAATTGTATTCAGATAACAATTTCTATGCATTCCTAATATGATACCATCTATGATATTGATCTTTGAGTTCATATAACATATTTGGCTATGTCTAGCCAATATAAGTTTGCTTTCACATTAAGTAGTCAAGTGTAGTCATTCTTTTATTTCCATCTCATTATTCATGTTGATATGTAAAATAAAAATTATAGATATCACATCCAAAACATAATTCATAATTCATTTTAGTATCCATGTACCAACAATGTTAAGAAAATAATATACTTTATATTGGTAAACATGTGCGAGCAATGTTAGGCATAATAATTTGAAATCATTCTTATAATAGTTCAAAATGATAGTCTCAAGTATCCAGCCAAAATAAAGTAAGATATACAGAATAATATTTTAAGTGCTTCAAATACAAAAGAATTTGGGGTATTTTTAGCATATGGTCTCTGTGATTTCCCAGGTAGCTGATCTAGGACTATACTTTTCCCACTAGACCTTAAATTGGTCTACTAGGAAATTCTAGAACTGTCAAACTCTATGTTAAAGTATATGTAATGGTTCGACTGAAATTTTTCCCTCGTCTGATACCTGCAGTTCCTTCCATTGAAGGTTATGAGATTTGTTAGGTATGTAATGTCTTAGTACATATACATGAAAACCATTATGAATTTTATGCAAGTGGGGTGAGAGTGCGAGATGATAGGCAACAGGTCCAATGTTTTCCATAACTTTGAATGACCCAATGAACTAGGGAGACAACTTGGTTCCTTTTCCAAACTGGATGGCGATTTTGTTTGGTTTGATGTGAATGAAAACCTGATCCACTACTTCATAATTCCTATATGTTTTGTGAGCATCAGCATATCGTTTTTTTCTATTTGTTCTTCCTTTAATGTTTTCCTATTTTTTTTTACTTGCTCTTCCATCTCTTCAATTAATTTTGGTCCCACTATTATCCAATCCTATAACTTGTCCCAACTTAGAGGTGTTCTACAAGGTCTGCCATATAATGCTTCAAATGGAGGCATTCTGATTGAACTGTGGTAACTGTTATTGTATGAAAATTAAGGGTGAGTACATTTCCTAGTGTGTTTGTTGGTCCATAACATACATTCTTTGTTCATTCTTTTTGTCTTCCCATTAGTCTCAGGGTGATACACTATGCTTAAATTTAGTTGTTTTCCTAAGGTTGACTACATACAAGTCTAGAAACTTGAAGTGAATAGTGTATCCATATCTGATATGATATTCTTAGGAGCTCCATGAAATTCTATGATTTCATTTATAAATACTCGAGCTATGTCAACAACTTCATAATTCTCTTTTATGTGAATAAAGTGGGCACTTTTCGTTAGTTTATCTACCATGACTAGAATTCCATTATGGCTTTGTGAAGTAAGAGGTAGCCCCACAATAAAATCCATAGAAATCACATCCCATTTACTCATAGGAATGTCGTGAGGTTTCAGGTGATCCATTGGGTGACACTGGTTAGCCTTCACTTGCTGACACTAAAGACATTTTTCAACGAAATAGATAATATCACACTTCATTCATAGCCAAAAGAAGAGTTTCCTTGTGTCAACATATTTACACGAGGATGCACACAATATAGTTCTTTGTTGGCTTCCCTAGGGATGGTGTTTCATATATCTTCACTATCAGGGTATACATTCTGCCATGGAATCATAACAGTCCATCATCTTCTAGTTCATGTCCCTCAAACTTATGTTTTTTTGGATCTTCACAAATTACAATCAAGCCCAAATCTTACTTTTAAATACCAACTATTTTCTAAGTTATATTCTAGCATTCACTCCTTCAAGTCTACCTTGATGGGTATGAGGGAAAAGATACTTTAGTCTTCTACTTAAGGCATCTACCACTACATTAATTAGATAACTTTTGAGGTATAAAATGGGCATCCTAAAGAATATTATAAAATAAGAGTGGAAAAAAAAATAGATTAGATGACATCATCAAATTTTAGAGGGAAAAAAGAAAAACTACTCTTTCAACTAATACTTTCAACTTACCTCCATACAGTTTTACTTAAATTTCTAGTGGGAACACTCATTAGATGCCAAATTTAATTCCTCATCCAAGGAGTACCCATGTTGCATACTTTTGATAGACCCTACTGCATGAAAAATGAGAAATACATGAACAACATGATTGCAGTAATGTTTTTCATGTATTTCTCATTTTTTTTTGTGGTAGGAACCGTCGAAAGTATAAAACATGGGTACTCATTGGACGAGGAATTAAATTATGCATCCAACGAGTTCTCCCACTCAAAATTCAAGTAAAACCATATGGAGATAAGTTGAAAAAATAGTTTTTTATTTTTTAATCTCTTTAATTTTTAACTCCAAATCTGGTGAATCATCCCCCATGGTTGACATCATCATCTTGAATCCTATTGGTTCTTATTGTAATGCCCTACTTAATCTTATCATGCAAATTTTATTAGTGTTTAAATTACCTGAAAATATTGAATTATAATTATCAAGAAATATTGGTATATACCTACATTTGTTAAACTGTAATTTTATTTACTCATATAAATTTTATTATTGTTATTATTCAATTCCCAACTTGTCTTCTCAAATTTAAATTTGGATAGGATATGATCTCCTCCATTTATTCCAAATTAAATATCCATATCCCAAGGTGTCTTCTCAAAATCTACTTGGGAGAAGATATGGTCTTCTCCAATTAATTTCCAAATTAAATGTTCATATCTTATCCCCAAAAAGTCATCTCAAATTTACTTGAACAAGATATGGTAAGAAAAGTCAATGATACTAAATGAAAGGATGAGGGGGTAGTCATGGAATTAATGATAGGTGGTTGAGGTGGATGGGAGGAAGAGACATAAAAGGGGAAGGATGATGAGAGGAGAGGGGGGAGATCTTTGGTCTTGATTTTGTTTTGGAGGATTGTGTTTTGGGGGAGGAATGTGGAGAAAGAGTTGGGAGAGAATGGAGAGATAAATGAAGGGATACAAACTTGGATTTGGAGAGTGTTTGTTAAATGTGGACACACTACATCTGGTTGGACTTGGGCTCGAAGGGCTAGGGAACCTGTGGAGGTTCCTTGGGCTAGGAAATACTTTCTAGTTGGTTGGGAGGCAAATCCAGTTGGGTAGTCAAGAGGAGAATCCCAATAGAGTCAGGAGCTCAGGAGCATCATCCCAACAGAGTCAGGAGCTCAAGAGCATCATCCCAACAGAGTCAGGAGCTCAGGAGCATCTCAACTAAGCTATTGGAATAGGTATTCCTTTGTTTATTGATTACTTATGTAAATGGTTGCAATGAAATTCTTAGTTATTTAATTTTTGGTAAATAAATTTTAATGGTATATTATCATCAAATAGATGTTTATATAGAAATAAGTTCTTTCCCATATTATTGTGTTTAAAAGTAGAGAAATTTAGTTTTTAGTTAGAGGACCCTAGGAGGGAGCCTCACATGTGGTATTAGAGCCTAGGTTAAAAATCTAGACCTTGAAGCCTACCTATTAGAAAAAAAAAATTGAAAACAAATGTAATTATATTAGAAACCAAAATAAATTGAATTATTAAATTATTAAATGATATTGACCATAAATTTAAATGATTAAAAAAATATAAAAAAATTCTTTTGCAAAAGGAAACAAAATATCCAAAATTGTTTCACAGCATGTGCTTGATATGGAATACCTAGCTTTACACTTCGAGAGTTGACACTTGTCAGATTAATCCAAGGGTAAAGTAAATTTCCAATTATTTATTTCAAAGCAATAATCCACACCCTGCATCTTAGTATTCCAGCGATGATGCCGAGCATCTTTCCTGAAATCTAAGTACCTCTGAGTTACACCACAATGAACAAATATTCACTGAGATCCATTGCAGCAATAATTTTTATGGCTATTGTTGTTTGAGGTGAAATGGAGGACGAAAAACCGAAGAAATGGAGAAGCTTAACCGTGACAATTTCGTATGGTTCTTCCTCCCCTTATTCTTCCAATCCTCTGGTATTCCCAAATCTTCCGAACCCTATTTCGGTGAAGATCTTGTGCAAGCTACCTCGCTATGACCGCGCCGTTGCTTCTTGCGTGTGCCGTTCTTGGAGAGATGCCCTCCTTTGCTCTTCAATAACTTGTCACCAAAAAGAAGAAGAATGGCTTTACATTTATGTGTTTAACAAGACCCGGGCAATGCAAGGATGCATATGGAAGGAAAATTACATATGGCTCTGGTTCGATCTAGAGATCTCCTGCAGCAAAACTCTAATACCACCCCCCCCATCCTCTGTCGTTTCTTAGTGGGGGAATATGGAGTCCAGACAATTTCTCTCCACAACAATCTCTTCATGTTGGGCCTTGGATTCTTCGATGAGGGCTACGATTCTCTCTGTTATAATGATTGCACCAGAGATTGGAGTGTGCTGCCTCATATGGACACCAATCGGTGTTTCTTCGCCTGCACTGCTCTAGGAAACTTTGTCTATGTCACTGGCGGCAACGATTTCATTAAAAAGAATCTCAAAACAACTAAAAGATTTGACATTGAAAAGAACGGGTGGGAAACCCTTCCTAACATGATTAAGGCTAGGGTTCTTTGTTCTGCCTTCATCTTGAATTTTAGGGTCTATGTTGTAGGAGGTTCATATACAACATTGCAGGAAGTTGGAGTAGTAGTGACACTAGATGGGCTATACCCATTTCCAAACGGATACGATCCAAGAGGGGTAACTGGGCTAGGAATAAGTGCAGGAATGTATTGGAGGTTAGGGGATCGAAGCTCACCTGATGTTCTGGGAGACAACCCACTTGAAGGATTGTGGCAAAGAAACATTAGACATATTTTAATATCCAGCTTTCTCATGCTCTGTCTTCTTTCATGGAGCTTGAAGGCTGACTTTCGAGAACCCGCTTCAACTCTAGGCTTTGAAATATCCAGGCATGTCCTACGTACCCTCTCATTTCACAGGGTGGCCTTGACTTGATTTGTACTAGAAGTATGCACTAGCATCTCTATTTAGCGAAAAATGAGTTTGTATAATTTATGAGTTTCTTTAGTTGTCAAGAATTATTCTTTGACATCTCTTTGCTTATGATTTCATCTCTTCATTATTTGTTCATTGGTACAACCCTAGGGATATCCTTCTTGGAGTCGGCATTTGATTAACTCTGAAGCAAGAGGAGGTGACCCTGTACCAATGCTCTGGTGCCTTGGAACTGTTATCACTTAGAATGCACCATTGGACATAACTAACTCCATGATGGGTAGCAAGCAAAACTGAGTAATAACTAATAAGAAATCAGCCCTAGGTCACTAGCTAACATCTTCTCCGTTAAGGGTTTGCCAACTATAATGGGGCATCTCTAATGCTTCTATGCTTCCAATTTCTTACAAAAACTCATGTGTTAGTATGACATATAAGAACAGGAAATAAGAGTCTCTAGTATGCATTAAATCCACCAAGGGCATAAATCTGTTTTAAATTGAATAAATGAGAGAATTTAAAATATGTGATAGTCAAGGTTGAGAAAAACATCAAAAAAATATGCCCGTTAGAAGGGAAAAGCTTGATAGTATAACAACGAGTGGCAATATATAAGCTAATCATGTGAATTCCAGTGTAAAATCATGATATGGTGGGATTGAAATCAATGAAAGAAAACCAAAGATCTTCATTTCTTGAGTACAAAATCCTACAACATTCGTTCCTCTACAAAATTTGGTAAAGCTGGTCCATTCAAGGCTTCTATTCAAAGCTAACCTCATCTGTTCCAGACCTTATAACACCATGCTCATTTTTCTCAGCTCAACTTTTCATGTCGTATTTGATTTTCAGAGAAAAGTAGAGCGTGTGAATATTTGTAAGCCAAGGTAAGGAAAAAAATAATTTAACAAAATAAAGAAATTGGAAGAGAACAAGGATAATAATTTTCTCCTTTCAAAAATATATAATGCTAAGTCGATGAAGATGAAGATTTGGAGGAAGGAAAGAACCACAAGAACCCTCAGCTACCTCAGTTTGTTTGTCAATCTCTTCCTTTTATTTTCCTAAAGTATTGTTCCAAGATGCAAAACAGTGGGCGATTCTGCATTTTCTGTTCCAAACATGAAGAATCATCGTGACCCCTTATGCCAAGAAGCTCTCAAAGCAATACAAGATTGATTTGGAAAATGTGATAGGCACCGGGACCAATAGTCGCATTACCCCTGTTAACATTGAGGCTGCAACAGGTATGACTCCTTCGCTCCTCTCCTCTCAAGCTACTAATGGTGGAAGAATCAAGGCTACTGTCCTTTATACACATAAAGAAAACAAGTTCCTCTCAAGCCCCAATGAGCTATATGCACATACTTAAACATATGTGTTTTATGATTCTCAATTGCCTTGCATAGCACAAATGAGCCCCTTCACTACTTCATCAATCCTTGGGCAACCTCCTCTCTCAGTGCTTTAGTGCTCTACCCTACAAGCACCCAAAACACAACTTTACACAATAGCTCAGGTTTTGGGACACTTGCATTCAATTTTTCACAATCCAAAACCAAATCGAATGATCCCTTAGTGTGCTATCAGCACCCAGTAGGCACTCTGACATTTTTTTTTTAAACAGATTGGGTCCTCAAATCCCTTTTCATGCATTTTCTCCTTTCTCTTTAAAATCATGAGTCCTTATTCCCACATGAGAGCCTACTCCACAATTGTGGATACACACATAATCTCTTCATACTTGAGTGAGCCTCATGGGGTTTCTAAGTTTCTTCTCTCTTCAAATTTTTGTCTCATCTGCCAATTTGTGGTCAGATTAGAAGCTTCTAGTCAGACCCCAGAAGTCTCTGGATGGGTACTCTGCCTATCCCTTGAATGAGATAGTTGAGTATATGTGCTACTACTTTAATAAATTATGGGAGTTGTATCTCAGCGACCAAGTCCTTCCTGATTGATTATTTTCTTGGGGAAATTGACAATATTAGATATTTTAAATACTTAGCGTAGCCAATTAATTTATTGGCAAGCAAATTTCCATTGTTAGGTTTGTGACCATATCCCCCTTGCTAGCTTCTCTCTCTCTCATGGCTTATTATGGCTTGTATGAATGCTTCACCTCTTCATTAGTTATTAAAATACAATTACAATTGTTTCATGTCTTTCAACCCTTTTACATTTACATGCACATATAGGCATCATTAATATAATTAATTACAATATCAATGAGGGATTAAAGACTGGGGTGTTACATTTAATTGGAATGAAAACCAATCGAAATGCCTGTAGGTGCAAGTTGAAAACTCGTCTGCTTACCAGAGGCTCCTAGTTTTGTTAATTCTTACAAAATTTTCTTATACTAATCAAAGAATCTAGCTACAACCACAATGCCTTTGATCAGGACTATTAAACTTTCCAACTCCCACTCAAATAAATTTCATTATTTGAACTGAAAAAGAATATACGTGTGATCAAGGAAAAAGTCCATTATATTTCTGCCCATCAGAGGTTGTTCCATAAAAGAGAAAATAATATACCTTCCTAAGTACAAACATGAACACTTCTTGAGGCATACAATCATTATTGTTGATATATTGAAAAAAAATGTATCCATTGCTGATAACTCTGAAAAGGAAACTTAAATCCAAAGAAAAAATTCCTTCTCAAGTGCAACCTAAGCACTTTTCTTGCAAAGAAGCATTTTCAAAATAAAGATTTGCATATTGGGTGAACTATTCATATTTAAGCATTCAACAATTTGAATTCAACTTAGTGTCCCGGCTCAATCTCTTTTATTTTTTCATAAAATGTCTTAAAGAACCTTAATTTAGAACCATGGGAAGTTGGGATGTGTTATTTTATGCAACAAATGATGCAGCTGAATTACATGGGCTTATTTTTTTTTCATTTGAAATATAGATATCAGATGTTTTGGTTTGAAATAGGAAAAGAGCAAATGCAAAGACTGGCTCTACACTAGATGCTAGAGCTATATATCAAGTTATCAACCTATTAAAAATATGATGGGGAGTTGAAACTAGCTTCTGAAACAGAAATCCTGATAGAAATGACTGTCCTAACAAACAAATGGAAATGAACTTGACTTAACTGTTCCGGACTCTGTTGTATACTCTGACCAATTCTCGAATGCACCACTGAATATTTCAATTCCAATCATCTGGAAGCTAGTTAATAAGGTTTCAATGGGTCAAAAGAGTCATAGTTCTCTTTCAATATGCATCTGCTAGACTACATTTGTTGTTGCCTGATTGAAATGCCATATTTGGAACTTAAGATTCAAGTTGAAAGAAACCCCAAAGGTTTTTTTTTTGGAAAAATTTTAACTGGCGAAGAGCTCAAACGTATCTCCATGTTTCTTAGTAACGCAAGTTCTCACCTTAGTTTATAAGGCATCAACGGGCATTCAAGAGAAACCCGCAGACACAACTTCCAGTCAGCAAACAATATTTTTTTTATATTGGACAGAAATGTTCTCCCATGAGATCTCAGACTCTGTCATGCCAGATTAATATCACCCATTGAATGATTTTGAACCAATGGTGATAAAAACCATAAAGTGCATGCATTCACCTATCAAAATATAGGAGGCAGACAAAAAGAATGCATTATCAAAATAGAGGAGGCAGGCAAAAATAATGTGCATTATACAGATTGGTGTGATCTCTAAAACTATTTCATCTTGCAACCAATCAATCATTATATTAGCAGGAGGGTCACTACCTCTATAAACATCCACACTGGTATAAAGATTATGGTATGTTGGAACTTATAGCACACCAATGTAGATTCATCTTTAACTAGAAAATCGATTTTCCTTCCTTTCTCCTATGTTGGAGCCACATCAAATCAAAATTTCTAAGTGGGGTCCTCCTAGCCCACTCTTCCTAATTTTATGATGGAAAAATTTCAAAATTGACCAAAACTAGGAATTACTTCGCATAATTGCTAAGTAGGGACATCAAAAAACAAGATAATAAACAAAGTTTATAGTCTTGGAAAAGTATCTATCTCGTCTCTAAACAATGTTTATAGTCTTGGAATAGTGTCTTTTTTTGTTTCTTCTTTTATTTTTATTTTTCAAGAAACCAGAGACATGTATCACCTCATATTGAAATGTAATATTTAACAGTTTAAAATCTTAATAATAATAATATTTGAAACAAAATATAATAATATAAATAAGGAATTTTAAGAAACGAGTATTGGCATTTAAGTATAAGGATATTCTGTGTACAGACATATAATCAAATTTTTGGATCAATTTAATAATTTTAGAACATGCACCAGCATACTTGCTTGATGATTTCTTCTTGGATTTTACTTGATTCTCTGAACATCCATGATTGTGTGTTTTGATCAATGTTATTTAGGATATCTATTCAACCTGTGTGCTTCATGCCTTTTTCCAAAGAAGTACATAGAGAATATAAGTTTTGATTAATCTGCATTGATCTTTAAGCTATGGATATCATGTTTTATAGTGTTGATGAGTATTGATTAGAGATTAAAAAGGTTGGCTTATTGAGAAGCTATAAGAGATTAAAAATGCATGAGTTCAAATATCTGATATTCTCGTCACCTTAAAGACTAACATAAATAAGTAAACAAAATATAGGTTTGATAAATATGCATTGGTCTTTACTGCTATGGATATCATGGTTTATAATTTTGATGAGCTTTGATTAGAGAGTAAATATGCAACAGTTTAAATGTCAAATATTTTCATTGCTTAGAATACTAATATAAGTATGTGTATTTGAAACCTTTAGATCATAAAAAGTATTAGCATGAATTGGATGAGCACTTAAATGGTTTACAAAATGCGCATATGTTTTTTTGCTTGGACATGGTTGCTTATTTTTGGTTGCATGTATGATGTAACAGTCCGAAGAGCACCTGGTAGGTATGTGAAACTTTTTTATTTTGTTTACAGCTTCAGTCTGGACAATGTGGTTGTCAAGTAAGCATATTTTGGTCAAATGAGCCAACTCACACATGTTGTCATCCATGGAAAATTAACAACTAATTGTGGCATTCTGAGTTTCTAATTCATGGTTATAAATATGCAAAGAATGGCCATAACTGTGAATGAGTGCTATAATTATATATTGGGCCTATTACTAGTTCAGATTCCTTCTGCTACTTATTTATTTTCTTATAAAGAAAATGGCCTTGTTCTCAACTTGAAGGCAAGAGTGAGGTTGTTGGTACCAAGCCAACCTACAGAGTCATCGACTGTACATGTCTTGCCAATAACATTAGCATCCAATTTCCCCAAGACCTCTATTCATCAGGCTATCATGCACAGATAAAGAAATGGTGCAACAATTTGAATGGTTTAATATTAAAATTTAAAAGCAACACATAACAAGGCCCAAACTAAGATTTAAAAAAAAACACCAATTTAGGCGCTTGGGTAGTGATATGACCATATATTCCGTTTGGAATAAAAACATCGTAAGCATAAAGTGATAGAGCACAGAATCAGGTAATAAAATAATTGAAAGACAGACAATGCAAAAGATTCGTTAAATAAAAATTTAGGATGACCTAAATTCCATACTACTCAGAGAGGCTAAAAGAAGTGCCAAACATAAAAGAAATCATAAGATAGGGTTTTCGTATTCACATAATAGCTTAGCAAATAGAAAACAAAAGAGAGAGGTCGGATGGAATGTAGCAAAGGAGAAATGAAAGATACACAATCTCTTAGGGTGAACTATTTATCATATTCCTTGGAGGAGAGGTGTTGGTACATGTGCATTTAACCACTTTGGCACATTGATTGTGGACACCCCACTTCTTTGAGGAGGTTATAACAACTTTATGGACAATTATGGCACATGTTTCTATGGGATTACTATTTATGGCCAATTTGGTTGATCCTGGGAGATAATTACCTAACATCTTTATACTATTTCCATTTGGAGGAGTTACGTTGTTTGTCTACAAGACTCTAATTACCTTGGCATATTCTTTGAAGTCACTCCACTTGTAAAAGTGGTCATGACCATTAATTGCAAAAATATTTTTTTTATGGATTACTCTTGAAGGATGAGTTGCTCTCTGCTTGGAGAAACAACCTTAGCATATTCTATTTTGGCCATGTATTTGGTATCTCTAGATGGCTAACTACCTTGTCTAAGAGACTTTTCCCATTTTGGCGTGAGTATTTATAGGTGAAGTTATCTAGCTACATGGGTTACCCATAAAGATAATTTTGATAGGGACTCTCGCTTTACATATACATTTTGGAAAAGTTTGCAATTAGTGTTGGGGAATTAGTTAAACCTTAGCACTGCATATCGTCTATAAATAGATGGAAAGAATGAAAGAGTAAATCAGGTTATAGAATATATGCCTATAATGTATATCATGGATAATTTGACTCGGTGGGAAAGGTACTTACCATTGGTAGATTTTTCCTATAACAAAAATTACCACAATTCAATTAGGATTCCTCGTTATCAAGATCTATATGGGAGGTCATGCAGGACACCATTGAGTCAATGAAAGGATGGAAGACACAGTAATAGTCATGATAGGATTGTTTCAAAATGGAGGAATAGGTAAGATAGATTCAACGAAGTTTAAAGGAAGCACAAGATAGGAAAAAGAGTTATGTTGATGCACATAGTACCGATCAAAGTTTTAAAGAGGGGGACCGAGTTTTTATTTTATTCCTAACACTATTCAGTTTGAGAAAGGTATGAAGTTACCACCTCGATTTATAGGACCTTTTAGAATCAAAGAGAAAATTGGACCAGTGTCCTATTGTCTTGTACTACCACCCCACTTGCATAAAACTCATGATGTTTTTATGTATCTATCCTATAACATTATGTTTTTGATGAATCCCACAAACTCGACTGGAGGGAATTATAGGTCTCAGACGTGGGAACCATAATGATCAAACCAATATGCATATTATACCATAGGGTTCGATAGCTCAGGCATCACTTGGTGGACCAAGTTAAGATACAATGGGACAAGTATAACCCAAGATCTACTACCCGGGAGGATGCAAAGACTATATGTTGCAATTACCCCTCACTTTTGACCATTTATGATGTCCATTTTGACTTAGATAGCTACCTATGCTAAGGCTCTATTTGTAGTTCCATGTTATTTATTTATGAATGCTATGTCATATTGATGCATTTAGTTGGACAAGTGAAACTAATTATATAAATCATTAGATGGATTAGGCATTGATGATTGAAATGTTCGATGTATGACCTAATGTATGACTTACTTGGTTATGACTTTTCTAGTGCATGACTTATCAGAGTTATTGTTGTTTCATGTATGGCTTAAGTGGATATGATTTATCTAATGAATGACTTAGTGAAATTATGATTTATCTAATGTAAGATTTATTTCCAGTATGAACTACAAAATTGACACGTGGATACTAGACTTAATAATATGATGTTTAAGATCACATATCTATATCTATTTTGTTGTTATATATATGCATGGATGAGAACTAACTTGCAGATTGGAAAGAACTATATGATAACCAAGATCTACTCTTCCATTGGGGAAGGCCGAGATATCCAATGACGAATGGTATGATGTACATTATTCTATTACATTTGGTATCTACTTGATGTGCACTCTTATGACATGGGTAAAATGTAAATGGCAGGTGACATGGCTACCTGACTAGATTATTCGATGACAAGTATCCAACCAGCACTGTAGTGTGGTCCATATTAGGGTGTTGACCTTAGTTGTGAGGAGGGGTGGAGGTATTTCCCACCATGTAACCTCCAAACCTGGAATCGTGGGAGGGTAGGGATGGGCACGCTCCCCTAGACATATGATGACAATTGCCAGTTGTCTGTTGGGGAAGTTAGGTCGATATAGTCAACACTTCTGCCATATTGGTTTTATCAGTGGTTAGATTGGTGTAGCCGATGCCATAATATATAACAATAGAGGATGGATTGGATGGGAACGGAAGTAGGTTAGGAAGGATAAGAGGATATAGATTAGTTGGAGACTCTTAATGGGAAGTGGTATCATTGCGTGACTTATTAAATTTTACTATTATAACTCTCTCTCTATTTTGTTAATCCTTATTGTCAAACTGCTTTCGAACTCCTTGTATCTTTTTCACTCTAACTTCGGGACGAATTTTTTGAAGGAGGGGTGTATGTAATGCCCTACTTAACCTTGTTATAGACATTTTTGTGCCTTACAGCATTGAGCATGAAATGTCCATAATCCAAGGGATCCAAAGTCCCTAAAAGAGTTGTTCCTACCCCTAAAGGAACAAGGTCAACAAAAGACAACTTCTCCCAGAAGTTCTCCACCAAAAACAACTCAGAAATGGTCAAATCAGGATCAATTTAGTGGCTCCACTAGATGCCTGCGTTGAAATGCAGAAGCTACACTGGCTAGGTGCACTGCAACGTAGGTGGAAGCACTACCAGGGTTCGCTGAGCGGGAAATGACAAATGGCAAGTTCATTCAACGAGGTGGAAAGACCCTGGAAGCTTCTAGAATCTTCCTCAATGACACTTGCCTCAATGAATTTGACCAAATGATGAGTAAGAGGTTCTCAACCTCCAAGTGGAAGCAAGAACTGACAGAGAGAAGCAACAAGTCAAAACATAAGCTGACTCATCCTCTCTGCTTACATCTATATATGGATCTCTCACCCAGAGGTTCAGGAAGGCTGGAATTTTGTACCTTGCAGAGAATTGCTGTTGGTTTGAGATTGAGATTAGTACATTGGGTGATTTATGCTTTGTTGGAGGAGAGGAAGGGATTCCTTTGCTAGGAGGTAGATGCTGGATTGGGACTCACTTGGTTGTATCTCCTCTTGAACCTTGTTATCATATCAATAAAGCTATTTGAGTTTCTCCTATATGCTTGTATTTCAATGATGTTTTGTTATATTTGCATATTTAGTTTATATATGATCCTAAACTAGTTATGAATGTGAATCTATGTCTTTTGTGTAGTTTTCCTCTCTTGTGATCTTGCAGGAACTGGGTGAAGCTAGACCAGTGAAAGAGCAGGCAGCGGGAAGCGAACAAAGGAGAGAGTGATTGGATCGACAAACTAGCGGAAGACACCGGTTAGTTACATCCTTCTTTCTCTATTTACATCTCATAAAGAAGAATACTCAAATAGTTTTCCTTGTATGTTGCTAAGGCACTATCACCTCTTAGAGTGGGATAGGGGCATTCCGAATTGGATACTTTTCCCAACAACAAATTGGCGACTCCGCTGGGGACAGTATCTTGTTGGTTTATTTGTGTTTCTATTGCTATTCATTTCATAAACTCAAGAGTGCCGAATCGAACTGCAATTGCCATTTACAAATGCAAAGTAGAGATCAACTACTCTAGTCCACTCACTGGGCCTGTTTATGATCTGAACAACTGATCCACAAGTGCTCTAACAGCCCTTTGTGATAGATCTTAGTCCTCCTTTAAATCATCCTTCTAATTGTACCTAATTGATAGCTTTTATCCGGCCAAAAACCGTAGATTAAACTGCAAACCGTGACCCAGAACCCAGAAACAACTCTCGTTTCTGCTTCAGCACAGACTCTGTGAAGAGGTTCTGCATTTCAACGCAGGTCCCGTGAAGGCTACCTGCGCTGAAGTTCAGTTTCTCTGTGCTGAGGGTGTGCTGATCAGTCTTTGCCTTGTGCAGCTGTGGTTCCTTGCTTCCTTTTGCTCAGTTTTATCTCTGTTTTTTGCAGCCTGTTATCAATCAGTGTACGTATCTGAAACCCCTTTTCTTTGCCTCAATTCCACCTCGGTTGTATAAAGAAACTGTATTTGTTCTTTGTGTATTTGTTACATCATTTGCAGTTTCCCATTACAAAAGTAAACTAGTCATACTGTTGCCCTTAGATCTAGAGCTGTTGTAAGTGTCGTTTTGATCTTAGGAGTGAGTTTGTTTGCTGTTCACAGTTGATTTAGCTTTTACTTTTGTCTTTTGGTTTGAATTTATGCATTTCAAGTGTCGAAACAAGTAAATCATAAAGTGTCGTAATCGTCTTTTTGATT
Organism: Pinus tabuliformis; assembly: GCA_031772625.1. NCBI lineage: Eukaryota > Viridiplantae > Streptophyta > Pinopsida > Pinales > Pinaceae > Pinus > Pinus tabuliformis. The sequence continues at coordinate 533,035,814 of CM062820.1, forward strand.
TCGAAAAAGGAACTTGTTTGTGTTTTTCACTTGAAATCGAATTCAAATTTGTACAACAGCTTTCTTTTTAGGCATCAATATTAAGAAAGTGAAAACAAATACATGCATATGTGCATTTGCATTTTGACAGTTTGTATGTTGATTTAGGGAAAAGTGCATTACTGTGTGCTCTATGCTCTTTGAGAAAAGATGGTGTCTTTCTTTTCCCCTTGTAGCTAGGATTTTCATTGTTGAAAAGATATAAAAGCTTGCTTATCATCTTTAGACTGCATTTAGGAATTGTATCATACATCTCGTGGTGATCCAAAAAGGCAAAATTCTAAGAAAGATCAACCTAAAATAAATTGAATGAACTTAACAACGCTTTGTAACATAACGTACAACATAGAGGTCTAGGCTAGAGATGTGTTCCGGTGTCGTAAAACTTGGTCACTAGTCGCCTCACTGATGGTTGGGTGATTCCTCCTGAGAGATGATAAGTGCCAGTACGAATTGTGCTCCCACGTACCGTCGCGTATATATTGGGAGACCCCTATAGGAATAAAACCTTTATCCATAGGAAGCCGTGTCGACCGCCCTACTGATCGCAATGCACTGAACACAGCATTCGGGAAGATTGACCGCCCGTACCCTAAAAAGTATTCTGTGGTTTTGCGAAAAGTTTGGCACACCCTCTACCTAGAACTCCAGAGCAGTTCCTTTTGTCCTTTTTTAGACTCTATAACGGAAAAAGTCCATCCGAGCATTTGTCACTTCGGGCTCGTTAAAACATCGAAGGAGACTAGAGTCATCTTTAGCTTTTTATCGACTCTTTAAAATTGAAAAAGCAAGTTGTGTCTAAGCGTCGTTAAAATTTATTTTAAACGGAACAATCACCCCTTTTTCCTGTGTTGATCTTTAGGTTGAGAAAATGGAGCCCACCAACCAAGGAATTCCCCTTGGTGGAAATCCTAGTCCCTTCTCCTCTTGGGGAGATGTTGGTGCGCCCCATATGGCCACATTGTCACTTCTAGGACTGACAATTGGCTTGCCAGTCTGGCTCTTCTCGACCAATGTCATTCAGAACACCACTATTCCTGAACAGTCGAATCAGCAATTAGACGAGTCCAGAATTTCCCACCAACCTTCTACTTCCTATAATTCTTCCTCTCTTCCTTCCTCTTCGCGTGACAGAACTGGTAAAACTAAAAACCAAGTTCCTAAGGAGAAGAAGGAAAAGAAGAAGAAAGAGAAAAAGAAGAAGGAGCCAAAGGCAAATAAGGGAAAAAAAGTGTCGTCTGATGAAAATCCACACACAGCACTGACCAGGCCTAAATCGCCATGTGTCATCTGTAAGGGAGACCACTTTCACAGAGATTGTCCCTACATCCCTCGGATACTAAGGGATTGGTCTCCCCGTTTGCACAATCTGGTGTCGTCAACCTCTGACAGCCATGTTGAAAGTACATCGTCAACTAGCGAAAGTGAAGTTCCAGGACAAAAAGGGAGAACTAGACCTCCCTGTAGACTGTGCGAAGGCAACCACGCCCTCCACCATTGTCCCTTCTTAGACGAGGCTAAAAGAGTCTTGGAAGATCGTCCGGTTTCACCGTTACGACTTCCTCCTGGATATAAAAAACTCTTGCCAAGTCCTTCGTTAGTTGAGAATCCAGCTGACCCGCTCAAGTGGTTAGCTGAAGCATCTATCATTGAGGATAAACCGACTGAATCCATACTAGATGAAAGTCAAAAGGTCGAGGCAACAGTTGACCTGGTCTTGCCTTCAGAGGATTTATCTTCGAATGATACAGTCACTGAAGAGGATAAGGATGACACCATCCAGATTCTTTTCATCAACACAGACTCCGACGAACACAGGGGAAATACACCCATTCCTTTATCGCAGGAAGGAAGTTCGTCAGAGCGATATCCGGTCGTCTATTCGGTCCCACCACCAAGCAACCTAGTTGTATCCTTCGACTGGAACCAACTAGGCAGACCCCGGTTGCCAGCCAGCATACCATTCAGAATTATCGTTCAAATATACAGAATGGTCATGGCTGGCACCATCATTGATGAGGGGGCATCTGTGAGTATCCTTTCCTCTATTGCTTGGGAAGCGCTTGGTTCGCCAGCGCTTTTGCCTGAAATGAGAAATCTGACAAGCTTCGATAAAGGAACCAGTCGACCTTTAGGGATCCTCCCCAATGTGCCTATCACATTGAAAGGGAAGATCATTCAAATGAACGTGATGGTCGTTCAAGGACCCTTGGATTATAACCTACTCCTTGGACGAGACTATATATATTGCATGGGAGCCATCATCTCCTCACTCTTTAGAGTAATGTGTTTTCCGCACGAAGGAAGAGTGGTCAAGCTCGTGGACCAGCTTTCATTTCCCGGATCACGCATCGCAAATAGTCATATACCATCCCTAAATGGTCTCTTCACGCAAGAAATGTCTCAACCCACGGTCCGCCCTCTCGATGAGCGCGAGTGATTCGGAAGGATATGACTGGAACCCAGGGGGCATGCGTCCTGGTCTGCTTCGGTAGGAAAACTTTGGGTATAGGGTAGGTTTCCGCGGGAGAATATGACTAGTCTGTACCCCGCCCATGCTGGAAAGGGGTTATTCTAGAATAAGATTCTTTTGTCAAAGTTATGTGTTTGGCGCTCGTTGTCACTCACCTTTGTCTATCTCGGTAAACATCGCCGAAGAAGTGTTTTGTTCGCTGCATTGATGAAACAATCTTTGGGTAACCTGAAAGAGGTAGGCCTTTCCTGGTAGAACAAATGTTTTATCTGCAAATTGAAGGGTAACCTTGAAATTGTACTTTATACCTGGGGGCATGAAAACCTTTCAGAGTGCAAGCAAGAGGCAACTATTTATTTTTTAAATTTTTAGGTCCTCCCTTTAAACCTGTAGGTCTAACCCTTTAAACTCGTAGGATTAGTCGTTTCCGAACTTTCATAACGAAAGGATTCCGGGGCAAAGCTTTATGAGGTGCAGGCCCCATAAAAAATGGCATCTTAAATGAGACATTCTTATCATATGACTAGAATCGAGCAGTTTTAGCACATAGTTCATGCTCGTTAAAAAATAAACATAAGATTGAGCAGTTTTAACACATAGTTCATGCTCATTAAAAAATAAACATAAGATCGAGCAAGTGTTTCAATTTGCGTTTAAGCTCGTTAAAAAATGAACTATCCTCCCGTAAATAACCACTGCGAGTGTAAATTTATTAGCCTTTAAAGCCTTGGTCGTGTTTGCACCGTCACCTCCACTTTTCATTGGCCGATCATTCACCTCCATTTGATTGTTTACCCATTTTGAGGAACAGCTGCGAAGAGTGATTTCACTAGCCATCCTTGTGACACTGCCGTGATTGGAAAATTCCAACCCTTACCTGGAATCAGCTGCTAACCCGTTTCATCACTCGTTCCTCAAAAGATGAGTCTTCTTTAAGCTCTTTTCATCTGACTCGTAAAATATGAAAAGATTGCCGAGTTTTGGCCTTCCAGCTCATTAAAGCGACCGGAAGTGCTATCCCTCCTCTAGATTTTAATCCTTTTGGACCTGAGGGATTATTGCACAAAAAGATCGAGCGCTTGTTTTGTTTAGCTCGTTAAAACTATCGAAAATTCATTCCTTCTGTATTGTTTTATACTTTTTCAGACTTAAGGGATTAGATGACGAAAAAGGAACTTTGGAGTTATCTTTACGTACCTTTTCAGACTCTCTAAAATTGAAAAGGACTGAGTTATCTTTGTCGTTAGACTCGTTAAAAAACATTAATAGCGACAAACTTGTCTTTAGACGAGAATGAGTTTCACTATCGCTAGGCTCGTTAAAACATAGCGATGGGTTTGCCCGAAGGGCAAATTATAGAACAAGCATATGTTATCCTCCTCAAGCTTGACAAAAATAAAGAGGTACTGGTCAGAAATGACTAGGGAAAATTGGGAAGAAACTCAAAGAACTTTTATTGGTAGCAAGTCGCTCTTGAACATGACACTTCCACTCTGTGCCTGAGTCGGGTTGGGTTGTTTCATTCACCGATCACATCACCATGGTCTTGCCAATACCATCCACCTTTGGGGTAAATGCTACCAATCCATCACACAAGTGTCGCTGATATGTTCAAGAGAAGTCATCCAGAGAAGTCAACCGTGTCCCATCCACTACCATACATTATCCTTCATCCTTTCATGACCGCCACCCTGAACCATATATCATCAGATCGTTTTCACCTCCATCAAAATCATTTGCTCCGTTCCGTGTCACTGATGTGGGATACATTAAGGCCCTCCTTTGACGAATCGCTTCTTGTCGACATCAGCTCATTATCCAAGAAGTTGATCTAGGAACACACCCCTCAGTACTTTGAAGCTTGCATGCCTCAATGGCAAGTTTCTCACTTCCGGCGACAGGTATACATCAATGACCTTCGACCAAAAGATTTTGCGTGGTGTTCGATGCCAAGTCCTTTATTCACACCACGTGAATTGTACTGCAGTACCTTGAGGGTCATTATCATTATCGGTGATTCCTCTCGCGCTTGTTAACAATTTACATCATTGACTGGTAATCAAGCAATGTCTTTCCATGTTCAACTTCAGAACATTTCTCACATGGATCGACTTGTACTTAGAGTGAAGATCGAACGAGATTGAAGACCCCAGATCTAGTTTCATCCATCCGGGCTGCGATATATATTCAGGAAAAATAAAGACATTGACATGTACAGCATTGCAGCAGATAATCATCCTACCAAAAGGATGATGATTTCATCAAAATCATCAGTCTACCATCAGACGATTGTCTGTTCTATGTACAGAAAAATGAATTTATAAAGCTGAGCATGGGAATGCCCGCCTCAGCTAGATCATGAAAGAAGTATGAAAAATAATGTATTGTATTGTATCTTATTACAGGTCTCCTCCCAACATTGGAAGAACTTCGGATCCTCCTAATAAAGCATTTCACCCGATAAACGGCCTCATACTTTAGGGGGCAACTGTTATAGACATTTTTGTGCCTTACAGCATTGAGCATGAAATGTCCATAATCCAAGGGATCCAAAGTCCCTAAAAGAGTTGTTCCTACCCTTAAAGGAACAAGGTTAACAAAAGACAGCTTCTCCCAAAAGTTCTCCACCAAAAACAACTCAGAAATGGTCAAATCAGGATCAATTCAGTGGCTCCACTAGATGCCTGCGTTGAAATGCAGAAGCTACACTGGCTAGGTGCACTGCAACGCAGGTGGAAGCACTACCAGGGTGCGCTGAGCGGGAAATGACAAATGGCAAGTTCATTCAACGAGGTGGAAAGACCCTGGAAGCTTCCAGAATCTTCCTCAATGACACTTGCCTCAATGAATTCGACCAAATGATGAGTAAGAGGTTCTCAACCTCCAAGTGGAAGCAAGAACTGACAGAGAGAAGCAACAAGTCAAAACATAAGCTGACTCATTCTCTCTGCTTACATCTATATATGGATCTCTCACCCAGAGGTTCAGGAAGGCTGGAATTTTGTACTTTGCAGAGAATTGTTGTTGGTTTGAGATTGAGATTAGTACATTGGGTGATTTATGCTTTGTTGGAGGAGAGGAAGGGATTCCTTTGCTGGGAGGTAGATGCTAGATCGGGACTCACTTGGTTGTATCTCCTCTTGAACCTTGTTATCATATCAATAAAGCTATTTGAGTTTCTCCTATATGCTTGTATTTCAATGATGTTTTGTTATATTTGCATATTTAGTTTATATCTGATCCTAAACTAGTTATGAATGTGAATCTATGTCTTTTGTGTAGTTTTCCTCTCTTGTGATCTTGCAGGAACTGGGTGAAGCTGGACCAGTGAAAGAGCAGGCAGCGGGAAGCGAACAAAAGAGAGAGTGATTGGATCGACAAACTAGTGGAAGACACTGGTTAGTTACATCCTTCTTTCTCTATTTACATCTCATAAAGAAGAATACTCAGATAGTTTTCCTTGTTTGTTGCTAAGGCACTATCACCTCTTAGAGTGGGATAGGGGCATTCCGAATTGGATACTTTTCCCAACAACAAACCTTATCATGGAAATTTTATTAGTGTTTAAATTATGTGAAAATATTGACTTATAGTTATCAAGAAATATTGGTATATACCTACATTTGTGAAATTGTAATTTTATTTACTGATATAAATTTTATTATTGTTACTATTTAATTCCCAACTTGTCTTCTCAAATTTAAATTTGGATAGGATATGGTCTCCTTCCATTTATTCCAAATTAAATATCCATATCCCAAGGTGTCTTCTCAAAATCTACTCGGGAGAAGATATGGTCTTCTCTAATTAATTTCCAAATTAAATATTCATAACTTATCCCCAAAATGTCATCTCAAATCTACTTGAATGAGATATGGTAAGAAAAGTGAAGGATACTAAATGAAAGGATGAGGGGGTAGTCATGGTATTAATGATAGGTGGTTGAGGTGGATGAGGGGAAGAGACATAAAAGGGGAAGGATGATAAGAGGAGAGGGGGGAGATCTTTGGTTTTGATTTTGCTTTGGAGGATTATGTTTTAGGGGAGGAATGTGGAGGAAGAGCAGGGAGAGAATGGAGAGATAAATGAGGGAATAAAATTTTGGATTTGGAGAGTGTTTTTTAAACTTGGACACACTACATCTGGTTGGAATTATGCTCAGAGGGCTAGGGAACCTATGGAGGTTCCCTGGGCTAGGAAATACTTCCTAGTTGGCTGGGAGGCAAATCCAGTTGGGTAATCAAGAGGAGCATCCCAACAGAGTCAGGAGCATCTCAACTAAGATGTTGGAACATATATTCCTCCGTTTATTGATTACTTATGTAAATGGTTGCAATGAAATTATTACTTATTTAATTTGTGGTAAATAAATTTTAATGGTATATTATCATCAAATAAATGTTTATATAGAAATATGTTATTTCCCATCTTATTGTGTTTAAAATCAGAGAAATTTATTTTTTAGTTAGAGGAACCTAGGAGGGAGCCTCACACTTATAAATTTTATTTTAGTTGTATATTTTTGTTTTGAGGCCCATTTTAGACCTCAAAATTTTTCTAATGCTCCTTCACATTAATGTATGAAATTCCAAAGTAATACTCACTTAAGAATTCAATCCATTGATTTGGCCTAGAATTAAAGTCCATTTGGGTAAACAAGTATTGCAAACTTTGGTCGTCCATTTTGACCACAAAGCTTATCCCTACAAGATAGTGTCTCACTATCTTCAATGCTAGTACTACAATAACCAATTCTAAATAATGTTTGGTGTAAAGTTCTTCATGGGGCTTTAACTTCCTTAAGGTATACAATATTACTCCTTTCTATTGCATTAATACTGCACCTAATCCTTTCTTGGATGCATTAGTACATATAGTAAAGTCTTTATGCATGTCAGGTACTCGCAATATTGGTCCATTGGTTAACAATCATTTAAGCTCATAGAATGTAATGTGAAATTCCTCAGTCCACTTGTACCTAAATCCTTTGTATTGGAGGGTTATGATAGGCTTTACAATTTTTTAGAACCCATCTACAAGCCTTCAATACTATCTAGCTAAACCCATAAAACTATGCACTTCGTGCACATTTTTTCAGTATCTTCCAATCCATGATTTCTTTTACCTTTTTAGGATATACTGAGATCCCTTCAGTAGATATAATATGACCTAGTTAATGAAGCTTCTTATGAAAGAAGGAACATTTGGATATCTTTCCATATAACTAGTGTTCGTTGAGGAAAGATAATACTGTTTGCAAATGTTTTTCATGCTCCTCATTTTTGGAGTAGATGAGAATATCATCTGAGAATACTTATACAAAATGGTCGAGGTACTTGTTGAAAACACTATTCATAATATTCAGGAATATTGTTGGTGCATTGGTCAATCCGAATGGTACCATCGTGAATTTGAAATGATCGAAGCACGTTCGGAATGAAGTCTTAGAAATATCATTGTATTTAATTCTTAGTTGACGATAACATGATTGTTGATTGGATTTTGAAAATATTGAATCCCATTTCATTTGTTTGAAGAAGTCATCAATTTGAGGCATTGGATATATATTATTTAATATAGCTTGATTTAAGTCTCGATAGTTTATGCATAGCCACAAGGAACCATCCTTCTTCTTGTCAAAAATTATAGGTGCACCCCAAGGTGAAATACTAGATCAGATGTGTCATGTGTCTAATAGTTCTTTCAACTAGCTTTGTAACTATTGAAGTTCCTGAGTCGTCATTCTGTAGGGTGTTTCTTTAGATTGGTTCTATACCATGTTTTAATTATATTGTGAGGCCAAGCTCCCTTTCAAGAAGTAATTTTTGTAGTTCCTTAGGAAAAACACTGGAAATTCAAATAACATTAGGTATTTCTCTAAGGATGGCACTTTTTCCTATCTTACTTCCTTTACTTCATATACATGACAATATTTTCTTAAGAAATGCATCATTTTCATTTTTGAGATAAAGCATAAAGATGCCTTCCTCTTAACACCCTGGATTTGGATCGCCTCTCCTTCATTATGTATACAGAGAATTCTTTTCCTATAACAGCCCACCCAATCTTGGTAAAATTCGAACCAATCCATCACTATGATGAGGTCATAAGTTCCTAGGGCTATGACATATACTTTTAACTTAGTCAAATAGACCCATTGATTAACTACACATTCCTCAACACTTGACTCTACAGACTGAAGTTCCCCTGAAGCCATTTCTAGCTCTCTAAAATCATTTTGTTTGTGTTCTACCAACCCAAATTTATCTAATGCATATGAATAAATAACTATCAGTAGCACTAATATCAAATAAGATTTTGAATTTTAAGTTGTTAATAGTACCTGAGCAGTGAGGACTCCACTATAGTAGACTAATGTTCTACTTGGTTATTGCTGAATATTGCATGGATTCTATGATTTCCTTTGGCATTTAATGATGGTTGTCTTCCTTCCCTATGCATCACGCTTGAAGAAACCTATAGAAAATCACGTTGAAAATGAGTTCCTCCACATCGCTAACAATTAACCTAGGGTGATTCCCTTGTGTCATATTGTGAGTTTCTTGAAAATGAGCTCTATCCTCTCATGCTACTTCCTCTTGTGCTTCTTCTTCTTCTATTAGTTCCTTGAGAGTTCAACTGACTTACATTAGATCTTAATGATACTACAGATACAACATTATCTTCCATGGGATCCATTGCTCCTACTACTCTTGGAGTAAATCTATTATCATAAGGATGTGGTCTTGCACTACTCGCCCCGAAGAAGTTTTGGGGGGTCACCCCTAGAAATCTTGGTTGTGAGGGTCCTATTGGCCTGACATCCCTTTTTATCCCTAGATGCTCCTCTACATAGTAGGTACATTCAACTTCCTATTCTACTGATGATGACCTTCACATTCTAATCATGGCTCTGATTCAAGGGTTTAATCCATACACAAAATTCTCATCTTAGTGTTCATCAATATCCATAGAGGGAACATATTTTACAAGTTCCATAAATTGTATTTCATATTCTTCCACTATTTTGTTACCTTGGATTAATGTGTGGAAGGCTATGACCTACTGCTTTTAAAATAATTTCCATTTTCTTCCATAGATATTTAAAAATACTTTCTCTTTTGTATTTCGATAAGTCATTTTTCTCAATTTATATTTTCCTTTCTATATCTAGATGGGTAATATCCTAATCCGTCTAAAATTTGGCTAAGAGTTAGGTAAGGAGAATTCCCAATTTTTTTGCATGACCACAGTGTCTAAGTTAGGGATAGAGGAATTTTAAGCTTGAAAGTTGTAATAATTTTCTTTAGTCACTCCCTGTAAAACCAACAAGGCATGTTAGCCCCTACAATTGGCCACTTTTGGTTTTTTCTTCAAGTTTCCTTCATATCTATTTGTTTCTTGGGTCTAGGAGAAGAATACTAATCTTTAACCTATGTTTTAGTCCCTAGATATATGTCTTGTTTGTGTGATCTAAGTTTTTGAGTGAATTTGAAGATTTTTTTCATTTAAATATGTTGGTTATTATGTTGATTTTTTTGTAGCTTGTTATATAACATCTATAGTAGATAATTTCATATCTGGTTTTTTGTTTCTAAATTTGAATCCCTTTTATGAACCATGCACCTTAAGAATGATATGAAGTCAATGAATACAATCTACTTTGATGGTGGAACCTCATTTTACAGTGACTACAATATAACATGAGATGTGATTATCCTAAGTCCGTGTCTCCTTGGTATATATAGGAGGCAAAGGTTAAAATTATAGTGAAGGGGTGTAGCACTAGTAAGGTTTTATGCTACATGAAAATGTAACAACAAAAATTTAATAACTCAATATCTCAATGGATTAATGTGTGGTTTTAGGGATAACATAGGGATTTTCTAGAGCTTAACATGCCCCTCTTATTTAAAGAAGTTTTTTTCTCAACACTTGACTAATTGTGGGTGTTTCTACATGAATAACTGACATTCACTAATCTATGGTAAAATAGTTTGATTTTGATCATGTCATTAATTATATTCTTTAGGAAATAAATATGGAATAATAGATGTACATATAGAGATGGATGAAACTCCAATTTGTAAGTGGTACCTCCAGCCCTATGAAATAACTTATAGGGGTCATTATACCTTGATGTTAATGTATTTAAACACATACATTATGAACCAAACTTTATTATAACCATCATCATGGTGAAGAGAAAGAACATTGGCTAATTTGAATAATGTCAGACTCTAACATTTCTTGACCATATGCTCAATATCACTCTTTTGTGCATATGGATACCTATAACCCATAATTTTAGGGGGCATGCTTCTAGGTTACAAAAATAATAAGATGACCACAATCTTGAGAAGTTGAAATATCCTTTGGAATATCTCCAAATACCTTGGAATGATTATTGATAAATTTTTTGAGATCCACTAGAGTAGAGGATATATATGTTTGAACATCTAATGAGAACATTTATGTAATTTTGTTATGGTGTCCCTTTTTGAGTATGTTTTTCACGATATTAAATCTTATCACTTTAAAGGGTTTAACACATATTTCATTAAATTTGGAAGTATTCTATTACAAGGCCTTCAACAACATTCATTCTTTTGTAAATCTCCATACTAACTTAATTCAATATAAAAATAATTTTAGTAATTTCAAACCAAGTAGAGATCACGAATAGGTCAAACACGGAGTTTTTATTTACAATAGTATCAATACACAATAGGGGTGTGGAATCAAACTCTTAGAAGCAATTGATTTAAGCTAAATCATATTAGTATGTCTAATATTCAATAAAGATATTATAGTTATGGATAACATACTAGATTCCTCGATGTTTGAATTTTGTGTCTGATGACTCTAACCCCCTTTCCCACAACCTACGATGGATTTATTGATTGAATGATGGCGATGTGAGGATGTTAGTGCAAATGAAAAGGATGTGTGTCCCTTGTGTTGCATTGAAACTATTCTACAAAAAAATTAGTAAAATGTTTTTGTCCTCAATTTCCTACAGTCGCTTCATGCCTTTATGAAGCACTAATGAGGGGGTGATCATTCATCTTCATAGCATCCAAGCATCCATTATAAAAGTTAGGCATTGTTGATTTAGGTATTTTAAGAAGGTTAGGCACCTTTGATCTATCTCCACTAAAAATCCAAGTACATCAAATGAGAGTTCGTAAATGGGTATTCAAGTCATTCCATTGTGATGGACAATGTATGAAATTGAAGTAAACAAGAATTAGTGGTCTTCTTGTAAGTAGTGGAGGCAAGGGTTTTCAAAGATTAGTAAACTTGATGGTAGTGTGGATATTGATATCTCCTTGCAAACATTGTCAAAACCAATAATAGTCTCAATGTATGTAAATAATAGTCTCAATTGTATGGAAAGCCATGATTGACCATTACTTTCACTAAGAGGAGAAAATGATAAGAACTTTTAATGGGGAAGAAATAATTGTGAAACATAACTCATGAATTTTAGTTGAAATTTATACAAGTCCTCATGTTCTTTAATTATTAAATACTTAATGTAAATACAAATAAATTATCGTTAAAATATTGATTTTGAAGATTAAATGTGTAATTAAAGGCATTCATCTATGACACTTGATTTTTGATATACTCTGAATAAACCACTTAAATTTCATTATCAATTAATCCTAATTATTTTTGTAAAAGATATATCTTTACTTATGTTAAGAGCTTTATTTCAAAAATAAAAATTACATTTATAAACTTATATCAATACATATAAGTAAATGGAATTGAATAAATAGCTTCTAAGTCTTGTTGGATTCTATGAGATTATTTTAAGTACAAATAGTTTCTTTAAGAATTGAAATTTACAAAATGTTTATTTTGATGGGAAAATCATGTCATATGGTGCAAAAAGTTTAAAGACATTCATTTATGGCTCATCTGTTGAATGAGCTTAAATAGTCTACTTAATGCTCATTGTGAATTCATTAATCCATGTTTTATTAGAAAATGCATTTTTTACATGGATTTTTATTCTAGAAATAACAATGTCACATTTATACATTCATATTAAACCACATGATAAATAAAAATCAATTAATGGTTTCTTGACGTATTGACTTATATGACATGATTACATATAGAGATAATTGATTTACGAATGCTTGGTTAGAAAAAGTTGTCAATTCAAAATAGAATAAATTAGTTAGAACTCATCAAAGATTGATTTTAAATTATAAATTTTCTAAAAAATATATTTTTACTTACATTTAAAACTTTATTTCAAAAACAAATTGCATGTATACATACATATATACTAAATATAATTTAATACATACTTGTCTTATTGTCTTCTGTCAGATTATTCAATTACAAATAATTTATTTAAGAATTGAAATTTACCAAATGTTAGGGGTGGGAAAATCAAATGTCCTATGTTGCAGAGAGTTTAATTACATTTATTTATGGCATGTATCTTGAATGAACTTGAACAATCTACTTAACATTCATTACGAATTAATTATTCTATGTGTTGTTAGGAAAAACATTTAATTTTACCTGGAATTTTATTTCCAAAAAAATGTCACATTTATACATTTATATTAAACCTCATGATAGAAAAATAAAAGTCGATAAATGCTTTTGTATAGATCACTTAGAATTCATTATCAATTACTTATATATATATTAAGAGCTACATTTCAAAAATACATCACATTTATAAACTTCTATCAATGCATATAACCAAATAGATTTCTTCAAGTCCTAGTGGATTCTATGAAATTATTTAAACCACAAATAAACCATTTAAGATGAAAATGACAAAATGTTAATATGGATGGGAAAATCAATGCCTTATGGTGCAAAAAATTTAGATACAACCATTTTTTACCCACCTCTTTAATGAGTCTAGATGGTCCACTTAACACATTGTTAATTAATTATTCCATGTTTTTATTAAGAAGATAATTTTGTTTTACATAGAGTTTTGTTTCAAAACACTAGAATATGAAATTAATACTCTTAATAAATTAAGTGATAGGATTATGGATTAAGAATTTCAGTTTATTTAAAATAAAAATTTACAAAAAATTAACTTTAAGTAATGAAATTAAATGCTTTAAGTTCAAAGATATAATTCATCCATGATAGTGTCTAACCAAACCTTGATAGTCCACTTAGCAAACATTATCATTAATTATATGTTTTTTTAAGAAATGCAAAATTATTTACAATAGATTTTTATCTCAAAAATTACAAATCATATTTATGCACTCATATTAGTGCATTTTATATGTAAACAATAAATAACTATCTTTGTGCCTTGTCGATTTTCATTGTTATATGATTGCAACTACAACCATTAATTGATTTAAGCATATAAATTTAGGAAAATTATGAATTGAGAAATCACATATCTTATGCTTCAAAAGGTTCAAATCATTCATCTATGACACATTTCCCATTAGCCTTAATAGTGAATAATGCATTGTGAATAGTGAATAGTGCACATAGCATTTATCAATTAAATTATTATAATTTCTTTAGTAAGAATTACACCTTTGCTTGCAAGGAGTTCTATTTCAAAACTTATATTTCACATTTATATATGATTATTGATGCATATGAGTAAACAGAAATCATTAAAAATAACATGTCTCGATGGTTCATGTAAGATAATTTAAAAGGCAAGCAACAAAGTCATTGCAAAAGAAATTATAAATAATAAGAAATATACATATTAATATAATTGGCAATTCCCATATATTTCAAAAAACATAAAATCATACAAATTGATACAACAAAAACTATGTCCAAAATGTATTGAAAATTTGGAATGTACTTTTCAACAAATTTATAAAGGAAATTATCTCCATCCACTACAATGAAGTACATGTTCTATTGAACATTCGAATGTACTCATATTTTTCTTTGATACAATGAAGTGTCTTAAGAAAGGGGAATAAAACTTGCATAAGTCAAGTATCTTGCTCTTTTCCTGTATAGGCTTTTATCAAAATGTGGTTTGATCGATATCCAATGAATTGAAAAGTATGCTTTGTTGTATCTATTAGCAATACATTTGATTCTTTATAATTATCTCCATATTGGGACCACACATCGGTCAACTTTTTCTCATAAAATTGTCTTGTTCTCCCTGCTTCCAATTTTGTTTGCAAATAACAATGAGACTTGTGCCATGCAAATTTAAAGTCCTCTATATCAATATTTGACTTTTCAAGTACTTTTCAGATGTACTTGTCAGTGACATTGATGTCCATATTGTGACATCATAATTTTTTAAGCAACATTTTAATACTTCTGACTGAAAAAGCCTTAAAAAATAAGACCTACCACCAAACTATCAATCTAGTTCTCTTTGAATATGAAAATTGTGTTCATCTTTGGTGTATGATTTGAAGAATACTCCTTCCATTTCAAATATCAACATCTTTTGACTTCTAGTAATGCCCATCTGCATCTGCACTGTAACCACATGTATGATATTAAAATATCTATACTTCATTGCTTAAGGACATAAACACCTACCAAATTAAAAATGATGTTAGTATTTATTATGAATTGTTTCCATTTATATGCAAAGGGAATTTTACAAGTTAATTGTAATCAAAAATACAAATACAATGGCCCCATTAAAATGAACAAACTAATGATATGTTTAATTTATATATACAACCTAGTACCTTTATTTAATTTGTATGGAATACAATTCTTCTACGAAAGCGTTGACCCACCATTAAAATCATTGATTTTAATACTTATGATGATTTCTTTAATTGCAATTGAAAAATATAATTACAATGGTCTAGTGCAAGTAAACAAACTAATTATATATTAACTTCCAGATACAATATAATACAACTTTTAAATTTCAAACCTAATTAATTATATGCTAATTTCTAGAGTCTCTACCTTAGTTGCTTTTGGTGTTGCTTTTAGTACAAATTGTATGTTTATTGTTGGTGCTACGTAAAACCTAATATAGTTTTTCAACTTGTATGGAATAAAAAAATTTATAGGAATGCAATGGGTCATCTTTCACATTACTAATTTCTAAGAGGTATAATGATAACTTAAACCACGATTGAAACAAATAATTGTAATGATCTAATTCAAACAAATAGACCAGTTATCTATTAATTTTTACATATAATGTAATCCATTGTAAAAAATTCTATAGCATGGGAAATTTTGATATGAAAACATTAAATGACCATTCAAATCAATAACTGTTATCAACACAATATCTCACCAAAAATAAATAAAATAGAAATATTTTATTTTTAGTAATGACAAACCAAATCAACAATTATTTTATTAGTGTTGTGAAATAAAAGCAATAATTCATGATGTCATACATATAATAGCATGAAATAGACATCGCTCGTCTTAAGGCACTTCTAAATGCAATTTGTGGCTATGTATTCGGTCTTGGTGGTGCTTATAACAACTGACTTATGTTTCTTGCTCATCCATGATATCGAAGCAGAACCTAAAAAGAACCAACACTGAGGAGTGCTCTAGTGATCCTCCACACTGGGTGCCCAGTTAGCATTCAAATAATCATGCAGCTTCATGTTTCCGACAGTGTATCTCAATCCATGAGAGATTGTGCCCTAAAGATATCTCAGAAGATTCTTGGGACCAATCCAGTGAAGCTCAAGAAAATATGAGCTCACCATGCTAACTGCAAAATATATATCCGAACAGAAGTTCACCAAGAACATCAATGCAAATGAGTTTATGAAACTCAGAGGCATTTCCCAAATCTGGTCCGGCATCACCACCATATAACTTCTGAAAGTTAAGATCCTTGAGGTAGTCACGGGCTTGCAGTTTACCATTCCATATCCGGAATCCAACTCCCTCTTACTTCTGCAAGTGAGAGGGTCTGCACCTGTTAGAAATAGGTTGTTCTCATAAGGCGTCGGTATGAGAGGTATATCATCCACAACCTTCAAACAATGGTTTGGATCGCCTTCACTCTTAGTGAATCTCAGCTTCATCTGACAGCTATCAATCCTCTCATATCAAACCCGGGGTGATTTGCTTCAAGCCATAGAGGGCTTTCTTCCACCTGCACACATGAGATTCCTGGTCATCAATCTCAAACTTCCTCGAGTTGTTCCAAACCTGTGGACCTGCTACATGAGGGGAATGGTCCCCTTGTGAGATTTTCCTTCGGTACATCTCAGACATGTACCTTCATGCTCCCTTTGAATTCAGGGATCCCTGTCAACATCTCACTCATAGACCTCTGGTGTTGTGTCAACTAACATGGTCCCCAATGGACTTTCTGCAATTTGATACAAATTGCCAACCCTGAACCCACAAGTAAAAGCATCCTTGAAAATTCTATTTTCAAACACATACCTTTCCATCGATGAATGCCACCCTGAAACCTTTGACTTCCATTACCGAAATGGACAACAGGTTCTTCTTGCGATCAGGTACGTAAAAGAAATTATGTAAATGAATCGAGTTACCCTCATTCAATTGAGGCCCTCATTCAATTGAGGGGTAACACCCTTTCCGGGATAGGTGGCATCAACTCCAAGTATAATCCCATGAATGTTTCCATCTCTCCAAATTAGAGAGAGAGCACCCTTCTATTCAATGGAGTGCCTTGAAGCACTACAATCAATAAGCCAGATTCCCAAAGAATTTGAAGGAGAGGGCCAATACAAGATAACACTTCTTTATCTTATCAGAAAAAACATTTGATTCTTCATACCTGGGGTTCCTTGGTTTCTCTGAAGAGTCAGTTGTGTCATGTCATTCCTCTGATCGTTGAAGATGTCCCTGGAATGATTGTTATCATCATCAAGCGATGTGTCCCTGCCAGTCGGACACTCCTTTGCATAATGGCTGAACTTATTTCAACCAAGGCATCTACCTTTCCTTCCACCCTTAGATTCAGACTTCCCATTGAAGTGATCTTCAAGTAGGCCATCAGAAAATTCCGCTGCGCCATTCTAATAATATTATTTGCTTTGACTTCACCCTTGGTGAATAAGAAGAGGGATGAGGAATCCATTGATCATTTTGTCATTTCCCAACTGTCTTCGGTGATTGCTCTTTCACTCTTTCTTGGGCTTTGTCTTCACCTCAGCTCTGATACCATGTTAAGTTTTGGGTATGTTCTATTCTAGAGCAACTTATTTCAATTTTCACAGTTAGCTCAATATTTTTTCTGGATTAGCAATCACATCAACATTAAAGTAACTACATATAGAACATAAATATAAATTGTAGAAGACAAGCCAAGACAAAAGGATACAAGATGTGGTGCTAGCCAGGGACAAACCCCAATGTGGGGAAACCCTTGATCAATTCTTCTTATATGTTCTTCAATAGTTCAGCAGAGAGAGAGAGAGACAGAGAGGTAGTACATATACAACTGAAGTCAACACTTTGACTTATCTAAATGAGAACATAGATCATCTCTAAGAAGATGATGCATGAGATTAGTTGAAGACATGTTGCTTCAACTGATTCTCCAATGTGACTCCTTCACCTATCATCGTGCATCTCGTCATCATGTTGCACCCATCATCACAATGTTGGACCTCATGACTACTGCACTTAATGTTGTATTGTTGTCCCATGTGTCATGGTTGAACCATGTTGTCCATGTTTTTTGTCCCATTGCTTGCTTGTTGTCCCTTTCATGCTTGGTGTACTTGTTGCTAAGTACCATACAATTGTCCCAATGTTAGTTTGATGTCCCTTACATGTTGATGTATCATTGCATGCTTGGTGTACTTGCTGCTAAATACCATACAGTTGTCCCAATGTTAGTTTGTTGTCCCTTGCATGCTGTTGTACCATTGCATGCTTGGTGTACTTACTGTTAAGTACCATACAACTGTCCCAATGTTAGTTTGTTGTCCCTTGCATGTTATTGTACCAATGTGCTATACTTGCAGCACCATGAACTTGCTATATCATACTACTGCACCTCACCATTGTGTTGCCCCTCATTATGCTATGATACACTTCGTCACTATACCCATCATGTTGCAGCGTTCATCATCATGTTGCTGCAATATATCATCATCATGTTGCTTCAATGTATCATCATCACTGTTTTGGGGCTTTTCTATTTGCTGCATTGCTGGACTGGTTAGGGCATTCTAACAGCAGTCCTAACAACGTTCAAAATGTGGCCAGAATAGCCCTCCACAACTGCATCTGCCTTTCTAAGAGGGGAGGAAAGCCTTGACTGCAATGCTCGGCTGTTCCAACCCCTATTCCATCCTTCGGCCTCCTCTTATCTATTGTGGCTTGCTACAACAAGTTGTCCCTTAGTTGTGGTAGCCCTTCTAGGGGATATTCCTTCACCTAACCACCCCAAAACAATCCCCCTGCCTCTCAACCTCAAGATGTGGGTTGCGGCCTTCTTCAACAGCTCCTCAACCTCCTAGAATAGCCCCCGAACTCCTCATTGTTCTCTTCTAGGCTTGTTGCGGCTAGGGTAGATCCATACCACCCTTAGGACAGCGTATAAGCTTCTTCATAGGCTACGTTAGGGCTTCTCCATAGGGCAGCGTTAGGGCTTCTCAATAGGGCAGCGTTAGGCTTCTCCATAGGGCAGTGTTATTCCTTAGGATCTCTCCTCCTACTAAAACCCAAAGACAAGTAGAGAGGAAGAGATCCCAAGTGTTTGTAGAAATGACTTGAAGGCCACCTCTATTTATACTAAAACATTGGGCACAAGTGGGGTTTATTTGGTTGTTGGTCGACCTTGACAAATTGTCCCACAACACAAATAAATTTAGATCTCCATGAATACTTATCGGAATCGGATGATCTTTAGATCAATCCTACACCTCTCGATGAGAGGGATCCAAGAAAAATATCAACTACCATTAATAAGATGACCCACATGGAGTTTGGCCCTAGTTTCCAATTTTAACAGCATAAAAACAAACACATAAAAACATTATAGGGTGAAATAAATCTAGCATGTGCTAGAATTATGTTTAGCAAAAATAAAAACATGTTTCCAACGACAATATTGCAAAGAAAATTAAATGTAGCACATGCTAGATTTATTTTTAGTACAGACAAAAGCACATTGCCAATAACAACATTAGAAGGGGAAAGAAATTTAAGCATAAGAAAAAAAAGAAAAACTCATATCAACATTGGTAGGTGAAAGAAATCTAACATGTGCTAGAAAGTAATAACAACATTAGAAGGGGAAATAAATTTAAGCATAAGAAATATATAACGAAAAAAAAAAAAAAAAAACTCATATCAACATTGGTAGGTGAAAGAAATCTTACATGTGCTAGAATTACTTCTAGCACAAACACAAATATGTTGTCAACAACAACATTAAAGCAAGGTAAAAGAAAATCTATCTAACATGTGTTAGATTTCCTGTTAGCACAAACACAAGTACATAGCAACAATGTAGAGTGAGAAATCTAGCAACTGCTAGATTTATGTCTACCACAAATACAAGCACGTTGCCAACAACAACATTGTAGAGTATAAGAAATATAGCCTGTGCTAAAAAAAATTCCAACACAAACACAAGCACATTTCAATTTGAAAGAAATCTAACGCATGTTATATTTCCTTCTAGCACAAACACAAGCACATAACAACATTGTAGGACTAAAGAAGTCTAGTGCATGCTAGATTCATTTCTATCACAAACACAAGTAGATTGCAAGCTGAAGGAAACAAAACACATGCTAGATTCCTTCTAGCCATTGTTTTAAAAAACAACCAAGTCGACTTTGACTCGGCCGAGTCAGACCGAGCCAATGCCTGGTAGAGTTGTTATCGAGCCAGTCATTGACTCGATCAGCTCGATAACAACTTGGTCGACTCGATAATGACTCGGCCGGCTCGGTAACAACTTGGTCGGCTAGCCTCTTTGACAAAAATCCTGAAGCACATTTGTCAAAAGTTGTTCCGCCTCCTACATATCAATGGTTGGGTTGTTGTTTATTACATATTTATAGCCCTAAAGTAATCTATCGTTGTGAGAAAGTTTTGAAAATTACAAGGCCGAAGTATGGTTATCCTAGTGGCATGAATTAGAACACTGAAACAATGCATTAAGCCATACAATGTTTTTAAAAAGGCAAACGTTCTGGCAATGGACTAATAAATACATATTTACCTCCAATTGTTCTGGAGCTTGACTAGAATTAAATCAAGGGTTTTGAGACTTCATTAGGGGTAGAGAATTGGTATTATTGTTGTTGTAGTCTAGTGATTGTCCTTAGGCTGAGGCAGAAAAGAATCCTGGCAGTGGTGGCTAAGTATGAACTTTGTATTGGACAGTGCACTGGGTGCCATTTTGTTATAATGGATACATTCATGAGCCTACTTTGATCATATGTTGTCTTCTCTCTATATTCTAAAGCTTTGTGTTTGGAAACATGAATGAAAATCTTTAAAATTATGTTTTTTATATTATATATCTATATATCTATATATATATATATATATATATATATATATATATATATAATGTATTTTTTACAACTACTGAGTCATTGAAATCAAACCAGTTGAGTCGATACCGAGTCGGAGTCGAAGTCGGAGCTAACCCTCGGCTATTTCTGAACCAGAGTCGAAGTCGGAGCTAACCCTCGGCTTTTTCTGAACCGGAGTCGGAGTTTTAAAACATTGCTTCTAATGCAAGAAACCATATTTCCAAAAACATTGCATTGTCAAATAAATCTAGTGCATGCAAAATTTCCTTCTAGCCCAATGATAAGCACATTGCCAACAACAACATTGCAAGGTGAAAAAAATCAATGTGTTTTAGATTTTCTTCTAGTATAAACACACGAAAACACAAACATTATAAGGTGAAATAATTATAGCTCGTGCTAGATTTACTTCTAGCACAAACACAACCATGTTGACAACAACAACATTACACGGCAAGGAAACCTAGTGCATGCTAGATTTCTTTCTAACACAAACACAAGCACATTACAGGATGAAAGAAATATAACCCATGCTAGATTTCCTTCTAGCACAAACACAAGAACATAACAACATTGTAGGGTTAAAGAAATATAACACACTAAATTTACTTCTAGCACAAACTGAAACATATTGCCAATAACAATATTGCAATAAAAGAAATCTAGCATGTGCTAAATTTCCTTCTAACACAATCACATGCAAAATTCCAATAACAACATTGCAAGGTCAAAGAATTCTAGCATATTTCCTTCTAGCACAAACAACCAAATTTCCAACCACAACATTGCATTATGAAAGAAATCTAATGCATGCTAAATTTCCTTATAGCTCAAACACAAGCACATAAAAACAATGTGCGGTGAAAAAATTCTAACATGTGTTATATTTACATTTAGCAAAAACACAAGCCTATTGCCAACAACAACATTATCAAGCAAAAGAAAGCTAACACATGCTAGATTTCATTCTATCATACACAAGTGTATTGCTAATAACAACATTGTAAGATGAAAGAAATCTAACGAATGTTAGATTTTCTTTAGCACAAATAAGCACATAACAACTTTAACCCTTAGTAGCTCCCACACACATACTTTTATTTGCATGTTTGTTTTTTGACACCTAACACCCCTCAAGTCATTTCATGGACTTTTTTGAGAAGCCAATGCACTTTTATCATAATTATTAAGTTATGTGAAACCCACTTTGTATGCACATGGGGTCTTACCCCCATACTCTTTTCATCTTATTTGGTCTGCAGTGCTAATGCGTTTATTAGTGTGCATGAAATATCATATTTGCAACACCAGACTTTTTAGCCTCAAAACATATAAAAGCATATGCACATCGATACTCTGGTCCCAAAACATATACACATACATACACATGGGCATGATACCCCCACTAGCCTAATCTTTGCATGTACATGTTATTGAGAATCGAGGGGTTGGAATTGGGGTGTTAGAAAAATCATCCAACATAGACAAAATTTTAGAACCTAAAATACACTAGAGGATGTGTTCCACAGTTGGAACAAGGTTATATTTATCTAATGCTTTATTGATATTTTTGAAATCAATGAAAATATCGGTTTCTCCATTCTTATTCCTAAGAGAGACCATATTGGATACCCACAGGGAATGATGAATGATAAAAAATATTTTTCCTCTTATATTCATTTTCATTTGTTATTATATTGTTGAATACATATCTAAGAATGTTTGTTGAATAGGATTTATATATTGCTTGAATGATATCACATCCTAAATGATTTTAGTGTCATGGGTCTTTGAATCAGTGTAATTCTACGAGAAAAAAGTCTTTATAATTCCTTAAGGAAATGAAAAAATGTAGCCCTCTCAATAGGCACATATCCAATAACTAGATAAATATTTTGTGGGTATTATTTGTTATAGAGATTTGAACCACATATTTAGGAAATAAGTTCTCACTCTTTGGTTTTGCATCTAGAGGCAATATATTAATTTGTTGATCACAATGTCAATTTTCATCAATGGTTGATCCCCTAAAAGTATCTCCCTATGTGAGGAATTCTAAAATAGGGGCATCATCATCAAAAAATATCTAGTTTGTAATATTGTTTGGTATAGAAGGTCTGGAAAATTGTTCATTAGAAAACATGTCCATAGAAAAGTTTTCCAATGGTATAAATATAGGAGTTGTGTTTGAAAGTAAATTTGCATTTGCATTTTGACTTCAATGTACATAATTAATATTGAATGTTTCAAAATTAGAAATAATAAACAATGCCTCATCTCTATAATTCTTAAGGTGATTAAAATACAATGAATTGAATTTCCTAAATGTTTGATAACTACTTGTAAATCCTTATTAGTTGGAGCTATTTAACATCCAAATCTATCACTTTTTTAAGGCATTGTATCAAAGCCTCATACTTAGTGACATTATTTGTGCATGGGAAATACAAGCGACAAGACATCAAATATTTGTATCCTTTAAGATCTCTACGAGTGCATCTAGACCTTGCTCATGAACTCAACTTAGAGCCATCAAAAAATAAAAACCATACATTTTAATTTACATCTAAATTTAGTAATTTTAAAGACCTAAGTTCCTCTTCTCCCCATTGATTACCTTTGTCTTCACTATTCCAGAGCTTGTTGGCATTATGGTTCAAGTGTTGTCCTTGATGGCAACTCACTCAGTGGATGGTACAGGTGATGACAACTTAATCAGAAGACAGATCTCAGTACAGCATGGCAAGAAAGCTCATACACGCTGTTTTGTTAAGCCCAAGTCGCGTGTACCCGCAAGTTCGATTCATAAAAAGCGCGTGTATGTGGAAAGGTTCCTTTGGTTCATGGTGGTTAGACCTTGGAAGTTGTGCCTATGATTTCGGACCATTATGTCTCGACGGGCGTGTCGATCCCTAGTTTTAAAGTTGATGGTATTGTGTTACTATGGTTTTGGCTCTTGGTATTGAGAAAGGCCTAAGGCTATATAAGGAGAAGAAGATCACTAGGCAAAGATCATCTTTCGACAAGGCATGAATATCTAAGAGAGAAAGAGATCTGATATGCAGGTTCTGAGTTGGTTGATCTGAGCTAAGGAGAGATCTCATCGGTTGATGGAGAACTAGATCTAAGGAGAGATCGGGATCAAATGGTTTGAAATGCACTATCATGATTATGCGTATTTCTAGATCTGCATATTGTCGCAATGTTACGTTCTGAGTCCAACTAATATCTGGTACAGCTGCAAATTTAGAAAAGTTTATTTTTAGATCTGTACGCAGGTTGGCTTCGGTAAAAGCGCGTGTATACGCGGTTTTTGCTCATTAAAGTAGCGTATATCTTTTGAAGCTTGATTTGGGTTTACAGTGGGGTCTGACTGTTATTACAGAGTTCTGTAGTCTGCTCTGTGTTCTGGTAACTGGTGATTGACAGGGTTCAGTGGTTCAGTGATTCAAAGTTGGGTTGTTTTGTACTTCAATGATCTGTTGTGAAAATTGAATGAATTGTGGTCTTCAGATTGTAATGTTGTGCTTCAGGAATATCCAAGTCTGAAAATGTATGAAAAGTGATACCTGGAAGAAGAAAGATTGTAGGTCAGCACCTACATACTAGTATCTTGGCTAGTACAAAAGCAAAGGGGGTTGGAGCTCCCTTCCAAGGAAGTTTGGAGAACGAGAGAAGGTTGAAGCCTTCTGCAGGTTGTAGCCTGCGTACTGGTATAAGGCTGCACCAGTACAAAAGATTGTAAACTGAAGTTTCATATTAAGAAAGATAGAGACAACTTGCAGCAGGTGGTTTTCACCCACATTGGGTTTCCACCTTATATCTTGGTGTTCATATGTGTGGCTTTTTATCTGTTCTGTTATACTGCACATGCTTACTGTTAATATGATGAATAATGTCCTGATGCACTTAATTGAAGAATAAGCCAGCTAAATTGAGAGTTTTCTGCTTATACGCTGTTTTACTTCATCACAGTAGCGTGTACACGCTGGTTCACTTAACTGAAGTAGCGTATATGTTTTTGGGTATTTAAAAGTTTGATTAATCTGATAATACTGATTCACCCCCCCCCTCTCAGTATTATTTCCAACAATTGGTATCAGAGCAGGTCCTTCAGAGAAGCTTGATCGCTTGAAGGAAGATCATTCATCATGAGCAACTACGAGAAAGAAGCATCAATCAGGCCACCGGTTTTTGATGGAACAAATTTCAATTATTGGAAGGTAAGAGTTACTGCATATCTTCAATCTCTTGGTACAGAAGTTTGGGACATTGTAGAAAAAGGCTATGCTTTTCCTTCAGCTACTCCTACAGATCCAGATGAGAAAAGGGCATATGAAACAAATGCAAAAGCAGTCGCTACCCTATTAGGAAGTATATCTCAAACAGAATTCATGAAGGTCATGCACTTCAAATCAGCAAAAGAAATATGGGACAAAATGATCACTAGCTATGAAGGAGATGAACAGGTAAAGGAAGCTAAACTTCAAACACTCAGGATTCAATATGAGACTCTCAGGATGTATAATGATGAAAGTGTGGCTAATTATTTTCTCCGGGTAGATGAGATTGTTAATTGTATGAAAAATTTGGGTGAAGAAGTAAAAGAAACTATAGTTGTTCAAAAGGTTCTAAGATCTTTATCTCCCAAGTTTGAATCTAAAGTATCTGCAATAGAAGAAAAAGAAAATCTCCGTGTTCTCACTATGTCTCAGCTACATGGAATTCTAACCGCTTATGAAATGAGAAAGGGAGGTCCATCTGACAGAAGGGAAGCTGCTTTTAAGGCATCAGGAAAAGAAGATTACTATGAAGCAAGACAAGTTCCAGAAGAAGAGGAAGAAGAATCAAATTTTGTCAGAAATCTTCAAAGGGGTTCTGGAAGGTTCAGAGGTAAGCTACCTTTCAAATGTTTTGCTTGTGGGAAAGTAGGTCATTATGCTGCAAAATGTCCTTATAAGGAAAAAGGAAAAGAACCTGCTAGATGGAACAAGAAACAAAGTGCAAATAGGAAAAGCTACTACACACATGAAGATAGTGATGGCTTATCAAACAGTGATGAAGATGAACAAGGTAATAAATATAAGCTGTTAATGGCATTTGAAGATGATGATTATGAGGATGCTATAGATGTGGATAATCTCTATAATGAAATCACTAGACTCAAGAGAAGCATAGAAGAAAGGAATGTGATTATTGATACTTTGCAATTTCAGATTGATGAAAAGGAAAAACATCTTGAAAAACTAGAAGGTGAAATTGTTGGTCTCAGAAAAGAAATTGAGAAAACAAAAACTATTAATCTTAAATTTGTCAAAGGATCTGAAACCTTGGATGAGATTATTAGTGTGCAGCGGTCTCCTCTAAACAAAACAGGTTTGGGCTATAATGGAGAAACCTCTCAAGCATCCACCTCAAAAAGTTATCTTGATGCAGCAAGAGGAAATGAGCGGAAGAACAATGAAGATAATCAGGTAAAGCAGGGACGAGTTACAAACAGAAACTATCAGGGACAATCCTCCTTAAGGATGAACAAAAGCTACAACCAACCACAGGTAAAATCTTCTCAGTTTGGCTCAAGAATAGATGAAAATAGAAATTACAATCAGTTGGCTGGTAGATTCAATAACCGCAGAAGCTTCTTCAATGGACAATGCTTTTCTTGCCACAACTTTGGTCACAGAGCAGCTCAATGTGTTGCATATAAAACTATCATGACTAGGGAAGCTCAAAAACAAAGAAGTATGACAGGGATTACAAAAGGGACCTATAACAACTTTTCGGTGCTTGAAAATGAAGTTGAATGTTCTATTTGCAATAATTTTGGTCATAAAGACTCTGAATGCAGGAGCAGGTTTCAGGAGAAAAAGGAACAAGCCACAAGCACCAAAACATGGAGAATAAAGGAACCTCAAACAGAAAGATGTGGGATAGCATTTTATGCAGAAGGACAAGAAAATCTATGGTACATTGACAGTGGATGTTCGAAACATATGACAGGTGATAAAGAAAAACTTGAATCTTATTCTACTTTAGAAAAGGGAAAGAAAGTCTCTTTTGGAAATGATACTCCTGCAACTATAAAAGGAAAAGGTATTGCTCCTTTAAAAGAAAAAGTCAAGGCTGGAAATGTTTTGTATGTTGATGGATTGAAACATAATCTTCTAAGTGTCAGCCAGATGTGTGATCAAAAAACAGAGGTTATTTTCAGATCGAATGGATGTCTTGTTCGTGATCTTGATACAGGTGAAACAATTCTCAAAGGCAAAAGAACTCCAAATAATCTGTACATATTTGAAGAAGAACAACAACAATGCTATCTTAGCAAGGATGAAGAGCACTGGTTATGGCATCGAAGGTTGGGACATCTAAGCTTCTCACAAATCAGGAAAGCATGCAAATATCAGGCAGTTCGCGATCTTCCAGATATTAAAATTCCAGACAACACCATATGCAAATCTTGTCAGTTTGGAAAGCAGACCAGAACTAACTTTCCAGAGAAGGAAGGATCAGCTAGCTTGCCTCTTGAGCTAGTCCATACAGATGTATGTGGTCCATTTAGGAAAAGGTCACCTCGAGGAGAAGAATATCTGATATTATTCATTGATGATTTCTCAAGGTTTGTTTGGTTAGGGCTTATGAAGCACAAAGATGAAGCATTCGAAAAATTCAAATCCTTCAAAGCATTGGCCGAAAATGAATCAGGACACAAAATCAAGTGCCTCAGATCTGACAGAGGTGGGGAGTTCACATCAAATGAATTTTTTGATTTCTGTGATGAACATGGGATAAGAAGAGAATTCTCTACAGCTAGAACTCCTCAGCAAAATGGGGTTGTGGAAAGAATGAACAGAACTATCCAACAAATGGCTCGTGCTATGCTCGATGAATCAGGTACTCCTGCAACCTTCTGGGGAGAAGCCGCACATGCTGCTGTTATCATTCTTAACAAAACAAATGTCCGAGTAAACAGCACTCAAACACCTCATGAGCTTTGGAGTGGTAAAACTCCTTCCGTGAAGCATTTCAAAATCTTTGGGAGCAAATGTTATATTAAGAACACTGATGAGCAACTTGGCAAACTTGAACCTAGAGCAGATGAGGGCATCCTTCTTGGTTATTCTCCACATAGCAAAGCATACAAGTGCTACAATAAAAGACTTGGCAGAATTGTTGACAGTATTGATATAGTGGTTGATGAGAAGGGATATATTCCTAGGCAAGTTCATCATGAAGAAGATGAAGGTTACTCTCAAAGGAGAAATGATGAAGAAAAAGAACCTCAAGAAGAAGAAGAATCTCAAGAAGAACCAGAGGAGCAGACAAGAATAGAAGAGAAGACTCCATCCAGATATGTCCAAAAGAATCATCCAGAAACTCAGATTGTGGGGCAGAAAGAAGCAGGAGTACAAACAAGAAGGACACTTGCAGAAGCTTCAAGCTACTTGGCTCTACTCTCCTCCATTGAACCACAAAATGTGAAAGAAGCATGCAAAGATGAATGTTGGGTCAAAGCAATGGATGAAGAACTTGAGCAAATCGAAAGGAACAACACTTGGGAATTAGTTCCTAGACCAAAAGATAAGAATGTAATAGGAACAAAATGGGTCTTCAAGAATAAGTTAAATGAAAATGGAGAAGTAATTAGAAACAAGGCCAGACTTGTTTGTAAAGGGTATGCACAGCAAGAAGGAATAGATTTTGAAGAGACCTTTTCTCCTGTGGCAAGACTAGAGGCCATCCGAATGTTCCTTGCTCTCTCAAGCTTTCAAAACTTCAAGGTATTTCAAATGGACGTGAAATCAGCCTTCCTGAATGGAGACTTAGAAGAAGAAGTATATATTGAGCAGCCAGATGGGTTCATTCTTGGGAATGATCCAAACCTTGTATGCAGATTGAAAAAGGCTCTCTATGGGCTCAAACAAGCCCCAAGGGCTTGGTACTATCGGTTGGACAAATATCTTCACCAACAAGGCTTCTCAAAAGGATCAGCAGATAGCAATCTCTATATAAAAGTTGAAAATAACAAATTGCTAATTCTTGTTGTTTATGTAGATGATATTATTTTTGGCAGCAATGAAGAAACTATGAGTCAAAACTTTGCCTTGGTTATGCAGAAAGAGTTCGAAATGTCACTTCTTGGAGAATTGACATATTTTCTTGGATTGCAAATCCAACAAAATGAAGGAGGTATCTTCTTGTCTCAAACCAAATACCTCAAGCAGATCTTGAAGAAGTATGGCATGGAAGAATCAAAACCAGTATGTACACCCATGGTTACAGGATGCAGCCTCAGTGCAAATGATGAATCAGCAGCAGTTCACCAACCCACTTATAGATCCATGATTGGGAGTTTGCTTTATTTGGCAGGTACTCGACCAGATATTACTCATGCAGTAGGGATGGTTGGAAGATTTCAAGCCAACCCAAAGGAAACCCATCTTCAGGCAGTCAAAAGAATCTTCAAATATCTTCAAGGGACCCAAAACTATGGCTTATGGTATCCTAGAAATACAGATCTCACTCTTCATGCTTACACAGATGCAGATTGGGCTGGAAGTGTGGATGATAGGAAAAGCACAAGTGGAGGTGCTTTCTTCATGGGTTCCAGATTAGTGTCTTGGTTCAGCAAAAAGCAAAGTTCGATTGCCTTATCTACAGCTGAAGCAGAATATGTGGCTGCAGCATCTTGTTGCACACAACTTCTTTGGATGATGCAGACCTTGCAGGACTTTCAAATCACTTGCACTCCACCTGTCTCTATCTTATGTGATAATACAAGTGCAATCAGCATTTCAAAGAATCCAGTCATGCACTCAAAGACCAAGCACATACCAATCAAGTACCATTTTCTTCGGGAACAAGTGCTTGAGCAGAAGGTCAAATTGGAGTATGTTCCTTCTAAGGAGCAAGTTGCTGATATTCTCACAAAACCACTGCCCAGGGAAACTTTTGAATATCTCAGACAAAAACTGGGAGTAGTTGATGCTTCATCCTGTTGTTGAAATTTGTTTGTTCTACAGAAAAGTTGGTATACGCATGTTACGGAAGGGATATGTGCGTATACACGCGGATTTATGGTGAGTAAGTCGCGTATATGTTGGACGCTTGTTGCAGAAAGTATATCCGCGTACATACGCTGTTTTATATAGGATAAAACGCGTATATGAAGTTCTGAACAGCAAAGGAAAACTCTGAAGTTCTGAACAGCAATAGGAATGTCAGAAGTTTTCAGGCTCAGTTTCAGGGAGTGCAACAGGCACAGGTTCAGGGGGAGCAGCTCCAAAGTCTCATAAAGCATTGTTGGCATTCAGATGTTTTGGTTGATTGGTTTAAGAAGGAGCTCAGAAAGAAGTTGCTGATCTAAAAAGATGATTATCAGATGCTGCTGATGTCTTTTCTAAGTCTTGGTCTAGATCTGTTATCTCTATGTCATGTATCTCTCTTGTCTCTTTTATGGTGTCAAGGTCATGTAACGGCCTTTGTTGGTTTCCCCACTATGCCTGGGATGAATGATGAAATGTTCATGTATTATCATGGTTAGGTGGATGAGTCTATATTGATGTATCCCCACTTGGTTGGGTGGATGAGTCATTTTTTTGAATATCCTCACTTAGTTGAGAGATGGATGTATGTATGAGTCTTTGGTGATAGGAAGGTCTTTTATGATGTATAGAGTCATGTTCTTCTTGAAGAACATCTTTTGCAGATCTTGCCTACAGTCAGGAAGAGCATGAACGGCACACTTCAGCAGCACAGAGATTCAGCATGTACTCCGAGGGAGCATGGACAGATTGGTACACCTTGGCATATACAAAGGGGGAGTTTATTCAGAGATTTCAGCAGGTACTCAGGGGGAGTATGGACAGAGGAATGATTCAGCAAAGGAAGAGAATATCTTGGTCCACCCTTTGCCCTTGATGTCAAAGGGGGAGAGTGATTTGGTGTTGTTGCCATCAAGTCCAAAGGGGGAGATTGTTGGCATTATGGTTCAAGTGTTGTCCTTGATGGCAACTCACTCAGTGGATGGTACAGGTGATGACAACTTAATCAGAAGACAGATCTCAGTACAGCATGGCAAGAAAGCTCATACACGCTGTTTTGTTAAGCCCAAGTCGCGTGTACCCGCAAGTTCGATTCATAAAAAGCGCGTGTATGTGGAAAGGTTCCTTTGGTTCATGGTGGTTAGACCTTGGAAGTTGTGCCTATGATTTCGGACCATTATGTCTCGACGGG
The DNA here is from genome assembly GCA_031772625.1 of Pinus tabuliformis. NCBI lineage: Eukaryota > Viridiplantae > Streptophyta > Pinopsida > Pinales > Pinaceae > Pinus > Pinus tabuliformis. Next base: position 533,067,035 of record CM062820.1, read on the forward strand.
CGTGTCGATCCCTAGTTTTAAAGTTGATGGTATTGTGTTACTATGGTTTTGGCTCTTGGTATTGAGAAAGGCCTAAGGCTATATAAGGAGAAGAAGATCACTAGGCAAAGATCATCTTTCGACAAGGCATGAATATCTAAGAGAGAAAGAGATCTGATATGCAGGTTCTGAGTTGGTTGATCTGAGCTAAGGAGAGATCTCATCGGTTGATGGAGAACTAGATCTAAGGAGAGATCGGGATCAAATGGTTTGAAATGCACTATCATGATTATGCGTATTTCTAGATCTGCATATTGTCGCAATGTTACGTTCTGAGTCCAACTAATATCTGGTACAGCTGCAAATTTAGAAAAGTTTATTTTTAGATCTGTACGCAGGTTGGCTTCGGTAAAAGCGCGTGTATACGCGGTTTTTGCTCATTAAAGTAGCGTATATCTTTTGAAGCTTGATTTGGGTTTACAGTGGGGTCTGACTGTTATTACAGAGTTCTGTAGTCTGCTCTGTGTTCTGGTAACTGGTGATTGACAGGGTTCAGTGGTTCAGTGATTCAAAGTTGGGTTGTTTTGTACTTCAATGATCTGTTGTGAAAATTGAATGAATTGTGGTCTTCAGATTGTAATGTTGTGCTTCAGGAATATCCAAGTCTGAAAATGTATGAAAAGTGATACCTGGAAGAAGAAAGATTGTAGGTCAGCACCTACATACTAGTATCTTGGCTAGTACAAAAGCAAAGGGGGTTGGAGCTCCCTTCCAAGGAAGTTTGGAGAACGAGAGAAGGTTGAAGCCTTCTGCAGGTTGTAGCCTGCGTACTGGTATAAGGCTGCACCAGTACAAAAGATTGTAAACTGAAGTTTCATATTAAGAAAGATAGAGACAACTTGCAGCAGGTGGTTTTCACCCACATTGGGTTTCCACCTTATATCTTGGTGTTCATATGTGTGGCTTTTTATCTGTTCTGTTATACTGCACATGCTTACTGTTAATATGATGAATAATGTCCTGATGCACTTAATTGAAGAATAAGCCAGCTAAATTGAGAGTTTTCTGCTTATACGCTGTTTTACTTCATCACAGTAGCGTGTACACGCTGGTTCACTTAACTGAAGTAGCGTATATGTTTTTGGGTATTTAAAAGTTTGATTAATCTGATAATACTGATTCACCCCCCCCCCTCTCAGTATTATTTCCAACAGAGCTCTGACGCAAGCGCCACGCATAAGGTTAAGATTTTTTTCATCATAAGCCTTGGATTCCCAATTTCCCATTACTCTTTTTGAGAATTGCGATTGATAGGTTTAACAATCTCAGTTTTTGAGCATCTGGGTACTCAAGAAACTATTGATTTATTGTGTGCAAAGGAAGTGGGTCTAATCAAGCACATCTTCTGCAGGATAGAATTTGGGAGGGTTTTCATCGGATTTGGGCACCTGCGGTTGTTTGGCATGCTGGGAAAAATTGCCCTGTTCTTTTCCTTAAGGGCCCAAATACCTCTTTTGTGATACATTTTTTATTGTTTGGCATGCTGGGAAAAACTGCCCCCGTTCTTTTCCTTGAGGGCCCAAATAACCCTTTTGTGATACATTTTCGATCTGGAAAAACGACCTACTCCCCTTATCAGTATCAGTTCTTTGTTTCTTGAAACCCTCTGCTTCCCATGGTAATCTCTCCTTCTGCTGCTGCAGCAATCTCTTTCTCTGATATCAGCTACAGAGGACGACTTACTATGAAATGCTATAATTTTACTACTAGTGTTCGGGATTTAAAAAAGGTTTGGTGCACCTAGTTTGGTAATAAAAACATGTTTAGAAAGTAGTGCTTTTTCTTTATACGCCAAGTTTGGTCCCTTGGATCCTAATATAACATGCATTGAGTTTCAAATGACCTTGCCTCCAAAGAAAAAGGAAGACCAAAGAGTCCTAGATGTTGAAGCCCTAAAGGCCTTATAATTTGTTCTTGAGATGAAGCGGTGTTTGGCTGCGAGGTTTAGTTTGAGATTAGGAATGAGGCCACATGGTGTAAGTTTCCTAGGCAGCGTGAATATAATATAACCCACTACTAAATTTTCAGCATATAGACAAGTAAATATACAAATAATGCAAATCTAAATTGTGTCATAGCTTTCCTTCCTGTTGTGAGTCAATTGCATTAAAAGATGCCTTGGTTTCAGCAAATAAATGACACCTTTTCAAGTGCATGTAGCACAAACAGCTGGCTATAGAATTTCCAAGCCTTTCTAGTGTAAAAGTGATGTTACGTTCTGAACTTAGAATACCCGTGTAAACAAAGATAGAAACCCAAATCTAAAGCCCTATGGCCAACATACAAGTATAGACATGAATACTGTTATATAGATGCAAACCAATTCTTTTAAGCATTTTGTAAAATAGTTTTCATTCAAACACATAACAACTTCAGAGTTATAAATTTTGAGTCATAATTAAGAGAGGATTGTTATTTCCAGGCATTAAGAAAAATTCACGAATGTTTACTTTGCATCTATAGTCATCATCAAAAGAATAAACCAACTTTGTTGTGCATGTACAAGAAAATTCATTCAGAAAATTCATAAAAATTTAAGTCTCTTGTCCAGCCAATTAGGGCCAGTCTGTACTGGTTAGGTACCAGTCTAGTCAGCAGGCTGGTTCAATACCATGCCCAGTCCAATGGGGCGATTTGACCAGTTCTGATTCTAACAGGACCTACATATGAAAAAGCATTCAAACAATTGCATTGCTTTCTGGTGTTGAATAATAAGACCCTAATGTCTGTTTCTACTCAGACAAACCACTAGAACACTTGCATGATAAAGATAGGATAAACACCCAGTGGGTTCTATCAAAAATTCTCGAGACCTAAAGCTAAATTACTGGCACTTTTCATCATCTGAGACTGAGAAAGGGAAGCAAAAACACAGACTGAAATTTCAAATTGTCAACAATGAAAAAACATGGAAAGTTTTACTTCTACTATCACTTCAGTGATCAATAAACAGCCTCCTCCAGTCTCTTAAGAAGACCCTCAAGTCTGTCCAAGACTTGTTAGTGATTGTCCTGCCATATCTCTCAACGTGGCTCTCAAAGGTAGAGAGTGCAATATTGATATGGTAATATGCATGGGTAATGAAATTTCTTGAAATAAAGATGCACTTTTAGCACCTAGAAACATCGGAACCCACAATGGAAAGCTCACATATAGGGCAGCTATTTCGTTGTATGACTGGAACAAAGCATGCTGTACAATATGGATAGGACACATCCTTCTGATTGACCATGGTATATAGGTGTAAAAGTTGCTGCACCACCAACAAAAGGATTTCTGAAGTCAAAATCATAATTCAATTTTTTGGCATCCTGCAGCTGCCTTTCACATGCCTGCAGAACTTGTTGTACCTTTGTTGAATGGTTGCGGGGGTTCACTTTCCAATAGTCATCAAGCAAAGTTAGCTGTTGTACTAAAGCTCCATCCCTTATAACAAACACCCATGGTATTCAGCAAAGCCAACCTTAAATGGAATTTTTGAAGGTTGCTATGACTAAAATAAACTGCAAGCTCTTTCTGTTGAACAGTATCATCCTTAACTTCCTTTCTCTTGAACTGCATCTAAAGACCCAGAACACAACCGCAAGCTCACATATAGCACATAGATTTCCCTTTATGATTGGAATAAAGTGTGGTGTACAATGTGGATAGGACACATACTTCTGACCACGGAATAGAGGTGTAAATGTTGCTCCCAAAAAAACAAAAGGATTTCTAAAGTCATAATTCAGTGTTTTTAGCATCCTGCAACTGCCTCCCACATGCCTGCAGAACTTGCTGGGCCTTTTTTACATGGTTTGCAGCGAGCTAATTTGCCAGCAGTTATCAAGCCAAGTTAGTGGCCCTGTAGAGTTCTGTGCAGGGGGGGCGACAGCGTGAACTTGCTACAGCAAGGCGGTTGAGGACTAAAGGAGTAGGCCAAGGCTTTGAAGCCTGCTACAGGAGGACTGAGGAAGCAGACCATGGCCTATAGGACGTAGCTGAAGAACTGCAAGATGGGTAGATTGCTGATTGAGTGTACAGGGGGCATGCCAGGAGGGCTGCCAAGTCACTAGGAGCAGTCCAAAGTGTCCAAGGAGTTGGTTGTTGGAGCTGCTAAAGGAACAGCAGCTATTGCATGTTGGGACTTCAGTTTATAGTTTATACAGAGCTAACAGCTGTAAGTATTGTTTCGTATTTGGCATTTTGTGCAGGGATTGTAAAGGGCCATTATCCCTAGTGAATAGAAAAGAAATTATCACTGGTGTTTTATTTCCAACTGGAATGATGATATGGTGAAGACCTTGTTGTTGTAGTTAAATGTACTGAAAAACCAAGCTTTTATGTTTTGGAAAACTTGAATTTCCCTAGCAAACACCTATGGTGTTCAGCAAAGCCAACCTCAAATGGAATTTTTGAATGTTGCAATGAGTAGAATAGGCTGCAAGCTCTTGTTGTTCGACAGTATGATCCTTAACTTCCTCTTGACCCCCATTTGAAGACCCAGAACACATTCTTTAGCAATTCCAATCAATTTCTTCACCTTCTCAACCTCCTAAAAGAAATCTACATCAATAACTGGAATTGCGTGCAAGATTGTAAGAAATAACCTTAATGCTTCACTAAACTTCCCATCTGCTGTGGCTTTGTAAGCTAACTTCCCATCTGTTGTGGCTTTGTAAGCTAGTCTAAGTTTCTCATCTAATAGAAAAAGCTTAAATACCAAAGCTCATGGACCTCTGACATTTGAGCTAACAGTCTCACTCTAGCCTCCCTCTATTGCTAAGAAGACCACAGTGTAGAAACAAATGTAGGGAGGTATGTATGGCTGCCAATGTAAAGATCCAAAAACAAAGGTTTTAACTTTTAATGGAGTGAAATTCTTAATACCAAGTTGTTGACTTGAGAGCTGCATCGCCATATTAATGTTACTAGCAGCTGCATTCTCACCTGCAAGAAAAGATTTTCTATATCCATATTTGAATTACTGGCATACGTGGTGATGGCGTAACTAATGACATTATGAGTTGTACCTGCAACATTTGCAGCTTAGACATCTGTAGGGAGGTTCAAAGCTTCTACATCCCATCCTACCTCATCGTCATTATCTCCTCTCACTTCTCTATCATTGACCACTACAACCTCGCCATTTTGTTTTTCAACTCCAAAAGTGTCAAGGTCTTAACCCCTATTGGCTGCAGCTCCTTCATCCTCTTCTTCATGGACTGCACCCCCTGCATTATCCACCCCACCAAAAGTGTCAAGGTCTTAACCCCTATTGGCTGCAGCTCCTTCATCCTCTTCTTCATGGACTGCAACCCCTGCATTATGCAACCCACCCTCAAAAAGGCCTTTGGTAACCCTCAATAACAGCCATTCACGATTGTGACAAATTGATGGAGGAGGCACAATAAGTGATGATTTCTTTCCAGATGGTAGAGTGGGCAGATTGCTACCTAACAATTAAGTAGAAGCATATCAGCAATCTCTGTAAGCCCATGAACTGCTGCACAAACATATGGGCATTGTGAAACTAACCCATAACATCAATTTATATTTATGCAATCCCCAACATCTTCAAAAACTTATCAATATTGTCCATGACAAGATACAAAATGAAAGCCTTTCAAAATTCTTTAATCTTTGGTAAGCATATTCAACAATGGCAGCATTTCCTTACCAAAGGGCCTCAGTTCCAAGTGTATACCAGTGACCTTAACATCTCTCTGTTTTGCAGAAGCAACATCAATTTGAATAGTTTCACCCTACATTGCTAAGTTAAATCATGCCTTCTCATCTTTGAAAAAGTGAAGAGCCGCTTCTGGGAAGCCCTTCATATGCAGCTAAGCAATCATTGCCTGTCCACAAATCAGTTCCTAATCATGCTCATAACATTGTCATACTTCCTTTTTATCACTGCCAGCTTGAATATATACTCATGCATCAATCTGTATGACACGGTTATTTCCAACTCATTCATGCGATTGACAGAATTCTCAGACACCTTCATTATACATACTTGAACATCAAGTGTTCCAATAAGGCCACCGTTTCTGTTTGGAAGACAAAAAAGCACAATTGTCACCCCGAGCACCACTCTTAAGTTTTAACACAAATAATCTTATGCAGAGAATAATGTACAAGCTCCTTGCTTCCAATGATGATTGCATGCTTGCTCAGCAAGGCTACATTTTCCATGTCATCTGACTAAATGTATTTAACAAATGGAATATGGAGGTCCCCAGGTACAATCCTCTGTTGCAAACCAAGGTTGCTGTCTTTTCTTCCTGCATTGTGTCACTCTTATGTCCCAGCACTATCTTCTGGCCCAAGAAGGTGGTTTTATGTTCCTGCACAGAAAATTGTATCCACAGTTACTGGACAACTAGACTTCTTGATCACCTTATTTCTGTGATTTTTATCACTTGGTTATGACTCATGTCAGTGAATGCCAATTGATTGCAAGCAAAAAAGGCAGCAGGTCCTCCAAGTCGCTGTATTTTCTTCTTGCTTTGTGTCACTTCTCCCAAGTCCCAACACTATCCTTTGGCCCAGGAATAAGTTCATATCACCCACCATCAACATCCAAACGTATTAGGACAACATTCTCCATGGGGCTAAACAACAATGATCATCATCCTTGATCCAATTCATGGATCCAACCCTTCTTATCTGTATAAGTTGAGATTATTTTTGAGTTGCAAATTGATGAGCAAACAAAAAATGTTCATTGTTGCAGTATAGGGTGCCCTCATAAACAAAAAAAGTAGATCTTTCTCTTCCTAACTTGAAAACAATCATCCCACGGTCATGCCTAGCAGCAAGAAGATTCATATCAAGATGTGCTACAAAGATCCAGAAGCAATCATGGTCTCTATGAAATGTTTGGACACCTCTACAATACTTGGATACATCTCAAACTCAGATACTTTTATCTTCTAAATGTTAACAAAAATGTCGTGGCGTGGATGGAACATCACATGAGACATATAGTTCACATGCCCTCTTAAAAGTTAAAATATCCAACTTCCCAAGCTTGGTACCTGAGAATAAAAAACATACTAACTTTTCACAAGTGAATTATCTACAAATTTTTCATGTGCCCTCCTAAAGTATTCAACTTTCCAGGCCTTGATCTTTGAGAACAAAACTAACTTTTCACAAATGAATTATCTACAAACTTTTCACATGCCCTCTTAAATTATCCAGCTTGCCAGGCCTTGGTATTCGAGAACAAAACAAACTAACTTTTCACAAATGAATTACATGCAAACTGAGATGCTACTCAAGAAAGAGGAGTAACAGACAAAGAAGGAAAAAAAAAAAAGAAAAAAAAAAGGTTAATATATCTCTAATGAAATAGATATAACTTCACCAAGCAATTGAATCTGCATGCTATTCAATCTGCTTGGTGACCATCTGCTCCTGACACAATCAATGCAAGCTGGGATGAAAAGCAGCAGCCCAGTTCACTCCACGATCATGACATTCCAAAACATATTTGACAATAGCATCACCCTCTCCAAAAATATCTGTGTTCATTTGTGTTAACCTTAATATCATCAGCAGACAGTTTTCCTCCTCGGAGCACAAATATCCCATACACAATCAGTCTGATCCAAGGGGCTTCAAATGACCAAATCTTCCTTAGGATGAAAAGAAACACACATTACACAAAAAAATGTCGCCAGTAAGGTCAGATACAAGTTCAAGATTGCCAGTTCCATATCGTTATTGTTTGTTCATCATTGGCACTGACAATCTAAGGATACTCATTGTGGAACTTAACTCTCCGGATATAGGCAGCGGTGCATATTGTAGTTCCATATATTGATCTTAAAGACATTCCCTGTAACATTAACAAGTAAATTGGAGTTATAACAACTTTTCATAATTGTATTTTTTACTGTTATGTCAGATGACTGGTAGTTAATATCATTTACAATCGAAGGCACTACTCTTTATATGTCATAAATATACACGTACAATGTCTACATAAGAAGCTACATGGCTGGGTAGCTTCGCTAAACCTACCAATTCTAAAATAACTTTGTTCCTTGGATGGGAGAGGGTGGGATTTTTTCTTGCAGCTCTCCTTTGGCTAAGTGGTTGCACTATGAGAGGCATTTCTAAGTCTGCCAAAATCACCAAGGACTTATCATCTGGCCCAATCTCTGCCCATTCAGAAGATTTTAAACTAGGTATAAGAGTTTGATTACCTTGCGACCTTTTTCCTTGCATGTAATTTCTCACCCCACCCTCCATCTGGTAGTGAGACTGAGATATTCCTCATAGCTCCAAACAACAATTGACTCTATTCCTCATAGCTCATGAAGAAGAGCTCCAAACAACAATTGACTCACAAACAGGGAAAGATAACATTTTCTTCCCAGCCACCCAAGCTAGACCCAATTGACACCACTACAAAACTTGCCACTAGACATGTGTAATTTCTAGACATTTTACAATACAGAGAAAGTAAAGGTAATCTCCTAGTTGATCCATTCAAAAAATTTCAAAATACATGAGGGACTCACACACCACCAATGTGTTCAAGACCCTCTCCATGTCACCAAGGTGTTAGACACCCACCATTCCAGTATATAAAAATGTATCCATTGAAACCCATATCAATCGTCCAATTGATGGAACTACTGAAAAATGAACCTTGGTGATTAGTTTCAAAGCGCTTCTCAATCTCTGAAATACAAAAAAAAGAGGTTCACATGGACCACAAAACATGCAATAAATATCCAAGCCAGTTGGCTTACCTACAGACCCAAACACGGCTGAGCCTTGTGAAAATTTACTCCTCTAACCGACCCATCATGCTCATCAAATCTATCAACGTTCCCACCTGATAATGCCATTGTTAGTGTCAGTCTTTGCAGTCTTCCACCAATGATCAAATATGCTCTTATAAAGTGGTCTTGGGGTGTCGAAATCAAATTTTTGTCATTTTAGTGAGTCTTCAAGTAAAATTTGGTCACTAGGTATTAGGTCTAGGATTGTTTTCATTCCTTCCAAATTTTTCCAAGTACTGGTCCATGTCATCATTCGACCAAGTGTGCCATCATTCAAAGAGTTGTCATCATTATTTTAGGTTCCAATGGGCCATTTTACACCTTGTTTGTGCTTCAGTTGTGCTTAAGGCTCATTTCGCTCTCCTAGGGTTTTGAAGGTAATTTTTCTTGGATGGTAAAATCATCAAAAAAACTTGTATCCTGATGTTCATACACCTTCCCCTATCCTTAATATACCTTCTTAAACACTTCCCATCACTTATATCCCTCAAATTCATCATTTTCCCACAAACCCTAGCCTACTGCTACAATTTAACACTTTTCTAGGTTAGGCCTGTGTTTTTCCCTTTTAGACCCCTTTCCCTCACTCAATCTTTGAAATTCTACTTTCCCCTACTTCCTAACATCCCTCCCTACTTCTCAAAATTTTCTCAAGAAATTAGAAGCCCCTCATCCCCTTCATTTCCCTTCATTTCTACAAATGCCCTGTTCCACACATCAGGATAGGTTTTATTCAAATGATGTTTTGGAGCAAGAAAAGATGAATTTGAAAAACGTGAGAGAGGTTTTTTTCCCATAATAGACTCGAGAAAAAAAACCTCATTCAGTTTTTACACAGGTCTCATGGTTTGGGAGAAATGTCCAAAACATCATTTGCTTCGGGAGAGTTGCTGCATTTCTTAAGTGACTTTGGGAAAATCAAGATTTCTCCTAGCTGGATTGACCAAATGACTTGCTTGATGAGTAAAATAATAATTAGACACAGAGATATTTCCATTCAGCTATCATGAGCTCAATGTGGAGTTTAGGAAGACCTCCAAAAGTTGATTGAAACAACACTCTGCATTTTGGCAGCCTCATTCTGCACATTTTGACCAGTCTTGGGAGATTGGGCTTTTGACAGGGAAAATGAGCTCCAAATTGAAAAATTAAAAATTTTCTGGAAAGTAGACTCGACAAGCTTTCCAACGACCTATCCCACGCCCAATTTGGACATCGGGAAGGCACTCAAAAGTTGATTTGAAGTCGGCGTTGCGCGTTTATCCAGGAGAGGCGCTGCGCGTTTCCTTAAGGCGCTGCGCACTTGACAGGCAGCCCAATTTTTCAGTGTTTCTTTGGTTTTTCGCTTTTCACCTATGGGATTTTAATCTTTTCACTAATGTAATGTAAAATCATGATGTAATTAAAGTGTATTTATGTTACCTAGGGTAGATACATTAGATGAAAAGCTTAAATGAGATGAATGAATCAGTTTGCTTCATAGTAGGAATGTTTCAGTTTCAGCATCATAGTCTTCAGCTATCTGCTCAACTTTTTGTGCAACTGACTCCTCCTCTCATGGAATTCGACCCCTGAGCCTAGGATTAGTTGTTTGGGGGTCTATATCATGTATTTTCTCAGTCATTGTGTGGGTTGGACTCATTTGGATGCTCAGAGCTTGATTGTACATCATTGTAAGCAGTTTGACAAGGAGATTAATAAGATTTGCAGCTATTTTTATGGGATCCCTGTGGTATGGATTTTTAGCATAGTTTCTTCTTTTGTAATCATTTGTTTACATGTTTTATGTATGCCATCATTCATTTCATTGCTTCTTATTGAATGTTATCAAGTTTGATGGGTAGAATCCATTGTAACAATGCTCTGCCTTGGGAAATAATTCAATAATTCATGTTTTATACTATTTGAGAAGGATCCATGATTGTCACATGCCCTCCTCAGCTCCTCATCAGTCTTAAACACCTCACACCATTAAGCCTAAAGTGCTAAAGCCTATGCCTACCTTGCCCCATAGAACACCCTGCATTTTTGACCTAATTTCCCAGACCTAAACTACCCAGCTCCATCTGATCCAGCAAAACACCAACAAATTCAATCAAAACCTTTCGTGCTACTATAACTAGCCTAAAATCCTTTACCTGATCCAGTCATCTTGACTGAGATCCTTATGGAGAGAGCCCTCTCCCAGCCTAGTAGGGCTAGCTACTAGGCTAAGCTTGGTTTGTGGTTACCTTGGAATTGCCTCCCTTCAACCTGAGGTCAATCTAGGTGATAAAAACCATAACTGAATAACCCCACCGTGAAGACTGGCCAGGATCCATGGCCTTTTCATATAAAAGCTCAACCCCTTTACCCAGTTACTCTGGCACTCGAATTTGGTCGACATTGCAAATGATCTTCCAGCCTATATACCATAAAAGGGGTTGAATCAGCATACAGAACCGGTACAAACCCTAGACCAAACCCCACATGTAATGGCATGAACGATCCAAACCATTTGCCCCATATTTATGTGGTATTGTAGTGATGCATTATTATTTCTCCTTTAAGATTCTTATTTATAACAAACGTTTTGAGGCATTCCCCTCCTTTATGGGGAGAAATTGCTTAATGTGAATTTTATAGATGGCCTTGTTCTCACTACAAAGCTCATTCAGTCGTTTAGTGGATGGAATAACACAATGTCTTGATATCGTCACTACATCAACAAGCATCATGGTTAATCAAGAAAAGATAGGGGCCTTTATTATTTGGGCAGGAATACTTTCTAGATTGGCTTGTCAATTACGGGATTATTGTTTCTTAAGAGAACTTAAGGTTGGGTTCCCTCACTTGCCTTGATATTTCCTCTTCATAGAAACTCGAGGTAAGTGAATTCAAAGAAACTCTTCAAGTTATGATCATTTATGTGTTATTTATGTTGACGATGCATATGCTGGTAATGCAATCAGCGTTGATAAGGAAAATTCTGTAGCTCTCTCAATAAAGGAAATCATTTTCCTTTTCTACAGGGAAATCCCTTTACTAGTGAGGGAAGGATATTCCTTTCCTCTAACTCAAGGAATCACCTTGTCAGTATAAAATGAAAGTCCTTTTCTTACAAAATATTAGAGAAGTATAAATCTCAAAAATAATTAAAAAGTAATTTGAAGAACGAACTTGAGAATTGGTTGAAACATGTTCCTGAGAGGAGATCCTAGAAAGAAGCAAAGCATAGTTAATCATTAAAAAAGAATGACTTCTGGAGACAAAAATGATAACTACCAGTACTACAAAAAATACTTTTGGGGGGGTCATATGCTGCCTCCAAAAGTGGGAATTAGAAGCGGTTTTAACATTAGTTGCAGTTTTTTAAACCCTCACTCACCCCCCCCCTCCGGCGACCCCTAATAGCATCACCTCTAAAAGTCAAGCCTTTTAGGGGCGGTTTTTTAAGAGAGATGAATTGCCCCCAAATGTGTCACTTTTCAAAGGGGGTTCCAAACTTGAAAAGTGACTTTTGGATGTAATTTTTTAGACCCCCCCAGCCCTCCCTTCAAAGCATCACCTCTAAATGTCAAGCCTTTTAGGGAAGGTATTTGAACAGATAGTGTTGATGGGTAGCCCAAATGGTTGGTTGAAGCCCCCCTGCCAAGTCTTTGGCCCTCTGTTATGAGGCGTTGGTTCAATTCTCCTTGGCGTCGTCAGGTTCAAGCCCCAAAAGTTGGGTCAATTAGGTGTGAGGGTCCTTCAGGTGGGCTAGCCTAAGGGCATTGTGGGGACAAACAAAAAGGCCTTTCAAGAGATATGAACCAGCCCCAAAAAGTGACTTTTAGGGGTGATTGCAATATCCCTCAAAAGTCATCTTTCAAGGTTGGTTGTAAATCGCCTACAAAAATTCACTTTTGGGGGCGATTTGAAACCCCCTTGAAAATTGACCTATGGGGGCAATTTAAAACCCCCCTTGTAGCAACCTACAAGGGCGACTTACAACCCCCCTTGTAGCAATGTTTGGGGACGTTGGGAGCCCCCCTCGTACTAACTTTTGGGGGCGTTAAGAGCCCCCGCCGTGGCAACTTGTGGGGGCATTAGAAGCCCCCCTTATAGTAGACTATACATACTTTCAAATTTTTAGATTGTGATAATTTCACACTGTTATGTTGGGCACGAGTGAAGAGGTTCAAAAAGTTGGGTAGTAGTATCCAATTGAGGTTGGCTTACACGACGCGTCATTGAATTCACCAAATCAAGGAGAGTTTGCAAATGGCATTGAATCAGCTTTGCGCAAACCTTCATTCGAGCATACGATCATCTCTTCACATTCACTCCATAATGAAAGCACTGAAGAAAATTGATGATGTCATTAAATATAGTGTTGATCCCGATGTATTCTATGGGAATCTTAGGAGGTGTTTGGGAATGTTCTTTCTGTTGTTGTTGATTTGCGCTAAAGGGCATGGAATTATCAAATCATGAAGGCGAAAAAGCTTTGCATATTGCCCAATAACAACCAAGCAAGTTGAAGGACCAATCCATCCTAGCCTAGTCCCTTTACCTCTTTGCATTATGTTTCCTTGCCAACAAACTCCTGCGCTTTATTTCGATAGCCTTTGGTAGGGCATCACTCGTAGTAGAGTTTGTTTAATTCTCAAGGAGCTTTCTCCCCTTAACACAAAGACATTTAGGTATATTGCCATATAATGAATTTTCATTTAGTATCTTGCAGTTCGTTTGGTCTCTAACTCTTTGAGTCTGTAGTCTGTTGGGTTGTTAGTGCATCTATCATATTTACTTTCCCTCCAAAGTGCATCCCTCAAGTCCAATATTTTCCCTAATGTTCTTTCTCCTCACTCTTTCGTCCCAAGGGAGAAATGTAAGGGGTGGTCAAGGTCGTAGCCAAGGCCAGGGTTGTGGTTGTGGAAGAACTCAAGCTCAACCTCAAACCACCCAAAATTGGGGTCGTAGAAATAACAATGATTTAATCTTGGAAGCAACTCGGCCTTATCGGACTAACGCACACCCACGGGCTCATTATATTATTTCGAATTGGGACAATGAATTGAAGCAACAGGCAATAGATAATGAACTGGAGCTAAATGAATGGCAAGATCTCATCCCTAACCTCGATACCAAAGGTTGATAAAACCAGGTCCACTAGACCCTTTACCTTTTCTGGATGATGAAAAATCTCTTGGCAAAAGCTTTAACGTCCACCTTTGCAGGAATTTTGGAGTTGGCAACAAAAATATTGGAAATCCACAAGGAATTCTAGCTCATTCAGTGCCATATTCAATAGCAAAACGCTCATTTAAGTCGTATTGAGAATCATATTCCCTGCCTTCCACAAACTGAATAAGGACACAATATCCCTTTTATAAAGTAATAAGGAAAAAAATGGAAATTATTTTTTATTATTAAATTGATAATTAATTGAGTTTGTCTTGAATAATTGGAAAATTTTTGTCATAATGACTTGGAACCTTGTTATTAAATCTAAACATAAACATTCTCAATATACATGATAAAATTTCTACGGTTTTGAATTATAAATCTATTTTTTCTGCACAACCAAAAAGGTGCATCTTTCCTACATTAATGTTCATAATGATAAACTTTGTGACCTATTTAGCTGAATGTCTAAGATATTGCTCAAGTAACCTACTCCCAACAACTAATTTTACTTTGTTGATCATAACGTGATTATTTCTCATTAATTATCACTTCCCAGTTTTCTTTGGAGATTGAACAAATATAAATGAAATACAAGACCATAGCAATCTCAATTTTGGATTTGAACATTTAGAACTCACTCTTTTTGTTTGTTTCTCACCAATTATTCCAAAGCAATTAGATTTCTATGATGAAGTTTTAAATATCCCATAGCTTCCATGAGAGAAAATAGATTTATGTACTGAATTTGCCTATGGATTTTGAAAATTGAAGTTGCCTCCTCTTATTAGGCAACCTAGTCATATGCTTTGTTGACCTCCAAGACGGTAATAATTCCATTAACTACTGATCACATAAATTTTGTTTCTCACCCCTGTGGAGCACCTGGAAGGTATGCTTTTGACTAGCAATCTAGTGGTTTTTCAATAATAGTTGTAACCTTTTCTGCATTGTGAGTTCAAAGAAGATAAAGGGTTTTGATAAAATGTGCAACAATCGATAAAGGAAGCTCAAATGCTAATGATTGACGTTTTCTATGTAGGAAGACGTGAAAACAAAGGATCGGCGATTGAAAGCAAGAAGCAAAAGGAAAATAACTACTGTCCTGCCAACAGGGAACCAGATGCGGACAAGATCAAGTAAAATTAGAGCCGAATAGCCCAAAGAAAGAAGGCGGGATACTGAGACGGAGAACGCAAGAAGGGAAAGAGAAGAATCGAACGATTAGCGAATCCCTCAGGATCCTTGATCCTGAGGGATCGCTGCTTTAAGTTATCTTTTGATTATCTAGATACTTCTGTCATTTCTGTTATATAAAGGCACCACGCCATTGGACGGAGGAGGACTGTCTTTTGTAATTTTCAATTTCAGAACCAACTGTAATTACCGAGTCTCTCTGAGACCTGACTTTGTTATACTTTTGTTGATGCAATTAATATAAAAGACTTGGTGTTCATTTCGTCTCTGCATCTGGAGTAACTTCAGGCGGTGTTCCATTGGTAGCCAAGGGCCCAGCTCCAACGGACACTTGCTTTTGTACTATTATACTGTGTGGTTTGTTTATTTCCATTATTTCAGTAATCTGATACATCTTCTATACGATATGCTATGTTTCGTTATAACTGACATCTGAATGAGTCCTTTATCTCATGTCTCTGCATTATAATAGTGGATCTATTTGAATTGCGTCTTTCAGCTATTCCTGTAGCGGAATGTTGGTATGAATATTATTGTTATCAGATCCATGTGAAATAGTATTTGCAAGACTCGAAAGCAATATTACCTTGTTCAGGAACATAGTCGTATCCTCCATTATTCTCAGATTGCTGTAGTAGTAGAGAACGTGTACATATGGTTGAGGATTGCTGTTCCATTTATCATTGCTGTTCCATTTCCTTACTGTTGTTCCATTTCTTTACTACTGTTCCATTTCCAGATTGCTGTTCCATTTTACTTTTCGCTGCTTGATTTACCTGCCTTTGTTGTTTTAGTGTGAGAGCAGGCCTAAGGCTGTCGTGAGCCTCAGCAAGACGCTGCCTAGCCCCAGACCTATAAGTCCATGCTCTGATTTCCTTTCTTTATCAGTTTCTAAAGGGATAGGTTATTGTTTCCATACCCTTGACTGATTAACTGCCTTGCGTGATTTTATCTTTTGGGTTAGTTTTGTTACAGCTTAGCATCTGTTTCCTTTCAGACCATTAGGACACTATACTACCGAGCATTACTCGGACAAACAGCCTCGGATTGAGTTACTCCTTGCAATAACAAAACGTTCCCGGATTGACTTATTAATGTAGGATAATTAGCGGTGTGAGAGACCCTAGTTACAGCTCTACATTTTGGCGCCGTTGCCGGGGAGGAGTAATAGCCATTTGCCCTTTACAGAGTAGTGCGCAAATCTGCTAGGAGGGAGTTGGATTTTAAAAACGGAAGGTAAGAACCTGCGTACGGAGCATGTAAAAGCCCTGCTCCACCGTCCGCTCTCTTAGTAGAATTGCTGGTTGATAGGATTTAGTAGTTCTTAGAGTGCATGACTAAGCAGAAAAAGTTAGAAAAGAATACCAAAACCCCAGCCAAACCTGAGAAAGCCAAAGGACCGGTGACCCTTGGCTGAACGACCTTCATAGACGAAATCTACAAGAAAACTGAATCTCAGCCGTCAGTAGGCCTCAGAAAGACTTATTCTAAGCAGCCTACCAATTCCCTTCAGGCTACAGGATCACCATCTAGAGCCTACGCTGAGGTGCAGAGTCAGACTGTTGAACAGGACTTCCAAGAAATTGAAAATCTTGTGTCTGAACGGCTGCAAGAAGGGAACTTAAGCAACCTTTGTGAAGGAGAGGGGGAAACAGGGGAAATAGAGGAACCGAAATCTCCCTCCAGGATAATCCAGCTGTTAAACAACTTAGATAAGGGAAGCGCAACCAGAATTAATACTGAAAGCACCCCATTCCTTCAGATAGAAATCCCTGATAAGGGAAGTGTCATCAAGACAACCCCTGCCAAGGCCGCCCCTTCTCAACCTAGGAACAACCTCCTAGAAATCCCGGAAGGTTACTGGCACATCTTCGATCCTATGGCGCAGAATCAGCCAAATACCCAAACTTCCACATTGCAATATCCGATAGTAGATTCTGCTGCGAATGCCCCCATGAAGGCAATTCCTCTTCAACACATCCCAACGTTTCACGGACTGACATCAGAGGACCCTGATGTGTTCTTATTTGAATTCGATGTGTTATGTAGAGGGTATGATTACACCACTGATCCTCAGAAATTAAAGTTGTTTCCCTCTACCTTAAAGGGAGCAGCTTGAGATGGTTTATGGGTCTAGGCGGTGGAGTCATAAACAATTGGGAGCAAATGAAAGAGTCCTTTCTCAAAAAATATCATGATTACTGTAGGTCAAGGGAACTGAAAGATGAAATCTTCCAAATGACGGCCAGACCAAATGAAACTCTAGAGGAATATGTAGAACGCTTCCAGTATAACTTACAGAGATCCCCTTATGCATCATTACCTCTGCTTGACAATGTGTTGAAAACTGCATTAATTAGAGGTATGAAAGAACAGTGGATCGAAACGTTGAATATCATGGGAAAAGGAGATATTTACCAAGAAAATTTTGCCGATATCATTAATTTATGTATTAGGAGTTCAAGGGGTAGCACAAGGATAAAACCAACAGAATATGATAGGTTTGTTAGAGATAACAAAATATCAACAGAAGGGGTAACACGGGTAGAACTTGGGAATTTACTAGAAAATTTTAAAACTGATATCCTAGGGACATTAACTACTCAGCTTGATATTGTGCAGGCTAAGCAAAAGCAAATGGAGGCAGAGCAAAATCTGGCAATTTTTTGCCCCCGATGCAGAAAAAAACACAGCCACAAAGAATGTCCGCTAGATACAGTTCAAGCCTGTGCTATCTGTATGAAAGACCACCTTATTGAAAGTTGCCCCTCACTTCCTGGATTGAAGGCTGTATACAAAGAAGCAGAAGAAGAATCAGAACCAGCATACTTTGTTAACCAACGTCGCCAATGGCAACCGAGGCAATCAGGTATGTTTTCAGATCCAGCTTCTTCTTTTCAACCTTCGCAATACAATGCTCAGCAATATGGTATGTGGCAAAATCAACCTACACCCCCAGTCCCGAATTGGTCATCACAGCCATTTCCTTCTCCAAATCCATGGATGAATCAGCCAAACCAATTCGGATGGCCAAATTTTCCCTACACCCCACCATATTGGCAGAACAATTCATACCCTCCGCAATGGATTCCCCCCACATCACAAGGTTCACCCTGGCAGACCAATTGGCCAAGATCGACATATCAGTCAACAGGAACTATTCCACTCCCTCAACCAACTCTGCCAGCCTTACAACAAAACCCCCAGTCTAATTTAAGGCCACAACTCCTAGCCCAACCCAACCCTAATCCTAATAATCGACCAGTCCAATCCATCCAAATCATAGACACATAAGAAACTGGACTTGACTTAAGGGGGTGTAATGACCTTCAGTTATGATCTGGACGTATCATAGAAACAGAGGGAGACAAAATAGGTCACATTGAAGATCAGTGACCAATAGAACAACCGCTACAACAAAAGGATGTAAATAAGGAACAGACCCCTCAACAAACAAATACATCCTCTCCTCCTTTCCCGGAACGATTAGTCATACCGCGACCAGTGCAACATCCAGACTTTGACATTCTGGGAGAGTTACAAAATCTGTATATAAAAATTCCATTCCTCCAGGCCATTCAAGATATTCCCATATACGCAAAGACTATAAAAGAACTGTGCATAAAAAAATCAAGGAGGAATATAACTACTAACCCTAGAGTCCAAGTAGTTGGAACTTTATTCGACCTGTTATCAGGAAAAGAGACACCTATCAAATACGAAGATCCCGGGAACCCAATTGTAACTGTCCAAATCTATGGTCAAACCCTGCCTAATGCTTTAGTCGACTTGGGAGCTGCAATCAATATTTTGACAACTTCCACCTGCCAAAAGCTTGGCATCACATTGGTAGAACCTACTTCTACCTTGTTAGAATTGGTAGATCGATCTGTAGTTCGACCCGAAGGTACTCTATATGATGTCATGGTTTCCGTAGATTCCTGGGAGTATCCAACTGATTTCCTGGTAATTAATCCAAAAACCCGACTAGATGGACATCCGCTAATATTAGGAAGACCTTGGCTTGCTACTGCCGATGCCTACATTGGTTGCCGGCAGGGAAACATGACTATAACTAAAGGACCAGATGTTAAAAATCTCGTTCTATATCCTCCAGCACAGCCAAGCCTGCCAATGATCAAAACCAATCAGTATCCTGTGTCATACCTTACTAACAATATCGGAGCCCCATTAACTGTACAGAAGGCTTTAGATTTTAAAGATCAGATAGAAGATGATGCTATCAATAACTTCATCAGTCAAACCGAATCTAGCTCTCACACACAGTGTTTTATGATAGAGGCAGCATTTGATAGTGAGCTAGAAGAAGACCCCTTAAAAGATCCACATGACCAAACAATACCAGTAACTGTTGTTGCCAATAGTAAAGTAGTGGAAATCGAACCTGGTAGGACTTTAAATATTAACGCCAACCTGACACCAGATCAAGAAATGAAGCTTGTTAGTCTGTTACAAAAATATAAGGGAGCATTTGCGTGGGATTACCCTGACATGAAGGGGATTGATCCTCAATTATGCACCCACCACATCTATATAGAGAAGGATGCAAGACCTGTTCACCAGCCACAAAGAAGACTTAACCCCCATCTAAAAGAAATAGTAAAAGCAGAACTTCAGAAACTTTTAGATGTTAATTTTATTTACCCCATCTCCGACAGTAAGTGGGTCTCTCCCCTAGTGGTGGTACCCAAGAAAAATGGGAAATGGAGGATTTGCGTGGATTACAGGGAGTTAAATAAGGCCACACAGAAGGATCACTTTCCCCTCCCATTTATAGATCAAGTAGTGGACACTTTAGCAGGGAAGAAATTTTTCTCTTTCCTGGATGGCTTCAGCGGATATAACCAAATCCAAATCGCCCCTGAAGATCAGGATAAAACTACCTTTACTTGCCCTTGGGGAACGTTTGCGTATCGAGTACTACCCTTCGGCCTATGCAATGCCCCTGCTACATTTCAAAGAGTTGTTCTCAGCATCTTTGCAGACCTAATAAATGACGGACTTGAGGTGTATATGGATGACTTTACACCGTATGGAGATGATTTTGACCTAGCTCTGGATACCCTGGAGAAAGTCCTACAACGTTGTATCGCTACCAGACTTTGCCTGAGTCACGAAAAGTGTTACATGATGATGACAGAAGGGCTCATTCTAGGGCATTACATCTCAGCAGCTGGCATCCAGGTAGACCCGGCTAAAATTCAGATTCTTTTGCTCATCCCTACTCCCACTACCCAAACAGAGGTACACAGTTTCCTTGGATTTTCTGGGTATTACAGACGATTTATAGAACATTACTCACGTATTGCTGCACCTCTATATGCTTTAACTGGCAATGTTGATTTCTTGTGGACAGAAAAATGCGACCAGGCTTTTAAGGAATTGAAGAACCTGTTATCAACAGCTCCAGTCCTTCGAGGACCCAACTGGAATTTGCCATTTCAAATATCAACTGATGCCTTGGACACAGCAATCAGTGCAGTCCTGGGACAAGAAGAGGATAAGAAGCCATATGCTATTTACTATATCAGAAAAAATTTATCCTCTGCCGAACTTAATTATACCGTTACTGAAAAGGAATTCCTGGCTGTAATACATGCTGTTAACAAATTTAGACATTATATTACAGGCTATCCTGTTGTGTTATATACAGATCATTCTGCTATCAAATATTTGGCAAATAAACCTGTTACGAATGCTAGAATAACCAGGTGGTTGATCTTATTGCAGGAGTTCGACATCACAATTAAGGATCGACCTAGCAAGGAGAACACTGTAGCTGATTTCCTCTCACGGATGCCGAAAGCAGTCGAAACAGTAGCAGTAGACGATCAATTCCCTGACGAGCACCTTTTTGTTGTTGCTGTTCGAACACCCTGGTATGCCGATGTTGCCAATTACCTCGCAGTCGGTAAGTTACCAAAACACTTAACCCCTCAGGAACGCAAGCAGATTGTTCAGAAAAGCACTCGCTTTTCATGGATTGGAGGCCATTTGTTCCATACAGGGGTAGACATGCAAATCAGAAGGTGTATTCGAAAAGACGAAATCTTCGACATTCTAAAAGCCTGCCATGACGGGCCATGCGGGGGACATTTCGCTGAAAAAAGAACAGCACATAAAGTATTGCAGATCGGATACTATTGGCCTACAATCTTCAAGGATGCGAAAAAGTTTGCACAAGCCTGTGACAGCTGCCAGCGAGCAGGAAAACCTGGCCAAGCCGATGAAATGCCTCTGAGACCACAATTGGTCATTGAGCCATTCGAACGATGGGCTCTGGACTTCGTTGGGCCCATCAATCCATCATCAAATCAGAGGACATACATTCTGGTGGCGACAGACTATGTTACTAAATGGGTCGAGGCCGAATCGTTACCTAGGGCTACAGAAGACTCTATGATACAATTCTTGTTCCATTTTTTTGTACATTATGGACTTCCGAGAGAATTAATCACCGATGGTGGACCACAATTTGTTGGAAATAAATTAGCTGCAACACTTAACAATTACCATGTCCAACATAAGATTACTACCCCATACCATCCGCAGGAAAATGGGCAAGTAGAAAGTAGTAATAAGGTAATAGAATCAATTTTAACAAAAACCATTGCATCGCATCGGCGAGATTGGGCCGCTCGACTACCTGAGGTGCTGTGGGCCTACAGAACCACATGGAGAAGCACTACAGGCTATTCACCCTATCAATTAGTGTTTGGAAAGCAGACAATTTTCCCCATAGAATTCGAAATCCGAACGCTACGAACTGCATAGGAAGTCGACCTAGATCTGAGTGAGGCACAAATCAATCGATTACAGCAGATTAATGAATTAGACGAGATCAGGCTCTCTGCATTACAGAATATAGCATTGATTCAACAGCAGCGGGCTAAATGGCATGATGCACTGATCAAGAATAAAGTCTTTCATGAAGGAGACTGGGCTCTGTTATACGACTCTCGGTTTCAGGATTTCCCGGGGAAACTCCAGACTCGATGGCTAGGACCATACGAAATCCAAAAGGTACACGAGAATGGGACCCTTACCTTGGTCACAATTGACGGTTCTGGATATGCATTCAAAGTAAATGGCCACCAAGTTCGCCTTTATCGAAAGCCACTCACTCGGGAATCCTTCTGCCAACAGCTGCGACAAGATACTGATATGAAAATTTTAGGAGAGGAAGAGCAATCTTCCTCACCTATAGCTTAAGAAATTCATAACTTGTACATAGCATCTTGTATATATGTTTCCTTGATTTTTTGTTTCCAAGTGTTTTTGCTGTTCCTTTGCGGAAAGGAACAGCATTGGTGTGTTTTTGCTGTTCCCTTGCGAAAAGGAACAGCACCGGTGTGTTTTTTGCTGTTCCTTTGCGAAAAGGAACAGCACTTGTGTGTTTTGTTGTTCCTTTGCGAAAAGGAACAGCACTTGCGTATTTTGCTGTTCCTTTGCGAAAAGGAATAGCACTTGCGTATTTTGCTGTTCCTTTGCGAAAAGGAACAGTACTTGTGTGTTTTGCTGTTCCTTTACGAAAAGGAACAGCACTTGCGTGTTTTGCTGTTCCTTTGCGAAAAGGAACAGCACTTGCGTGTTTTGCTATTCCTTTGCGAAAAGGAACAACACTTGCGTGTTTTGCTGTTCCTTTGCGAAAAGGAACAGCACTTGCGTGTTTTGTTGTTCCTTTGCGAAAAGGAACAGCACTTGTGTGTCTTGCTGTTCCTTTGCGAAAAGGAACAGCACTTGCGTGTCTTGCTGTTCCTTTGCGAAAAGGAACAGCACTTGCGTGTTTTGTTGTTCCTTTGCGAAAAGGAACAACACTTGTGTGTCTTGCTGTTCCTTTGCGAAAAGGAACAGCACTTGCGTGTTTTGCTGTTCCTTTGCGAAAAGGAACAGCACTTGCGTGTTTTGCTGTTCCTTTGCGAAAAGGAACAGCACTTGTGTGTTTTGCTGTTCCTTTGCAAAAAGGAACAGCACTTGTGTGTCTTGTTGTTCCTTTGCGAAAAGGAACAGCACTTGCGTGTTTTGCTGTTCCTTTGCGAAAAGGAACAGCACTTGTGTGTTTTGTTGTTCCTTTGCGAAAAGGAACAGCACCTGTGTGTTTTGCTGTTCCTTTGCGAAAAGGAACAGCACTTGGATGTTTTGCTGTTCCTTTGCGAAAAGGAACAACACTTGAGCGTGTCTATTGTTCCTTGTCAAAAGGAACAGCATTTGAGTGACTTTGCTGTTCCTTTCTCAAAAGGAACAACATTTTCGATTTTCAGTAGCTCCTCTCAAAGAAATGGTATCCTATGAATGTCATTGTCATGTTTTCGTCCTTATGGAAGATGCTTTGTGACCATGGTTTCCTCAATCTTTTAGATACAACAATGAACTTATGCCGTGAACATAAACCATGAGATACCGAAATCAGCATATCATAAATCGCTATCACTATGAAGCCAGTATGTATAAAAGAACAGGAGGAGGGACGTGAACTTTTAATCTTCACTGTCATTGTCATTTACCGGTACCATTGTTATTGGTGATCTTTATTTCCCTAAAATCTTTTTTGATCACTACTTGGGAGTAAGAACGAATGATTTATATCTATCTGTTGGGATCGTAAGACTTCTTCCACCATTCCCCGCTCTTAAGGATTGCGGAACCACCCTGATGTGAAAATAAACAAGAGAGGTGCTTTGCAAAAGAAAACAAAAACAAAATATGAAAGTTGTCAAATGCAGGATAGGAGGTCTCATTCAGAGCCGGCCTACCATGATCATAAGGGTGGAAGCAAAGTGGCATTCCCATAATGGCCACCACACCAGGGATATGGTCCAAAAATAAATTAACAAGCAAATCTTGGAACAGGAGGTCTCATCGCGAGCCGGCCTGACCACGTTTCGCGCCTACCTTGTGAATGGCATTATGACTATTTGGTCACCAAGCCAGCATAATGGCCTGCATTTGACAAAGCACTCTTCAAAATATACACAAAGGATCATGGTTCCGGAGGGTGAGACAAACAACTCTGCCAAGGTTATGGACACCTGTTGGCAGCAGAGCTCTGTTAATGGCACCAAATTCGTAATATTTACACCATCGGGTATGATATTAAATCTTTCTGTCTCTTATATCCTTCGCATGTATCATATGTCACACCCCGATATATTTATCGCATGAACATTACCACCAATCATGGCAGCGGAACTGACAATGACTACTGGAGACTTCGTACAGTTGACAGACATCCAATCCCCCGGTTCCTCATTATATCACGCAGGCTTATATAAAATGCGATCCACCTTTTTGCCTCGGTTTCGGCATTTCATTGTTCTTTTACAACATGGCATACTTTCATATGATGTACTTGATGATTGCACTCCCGACTGGCTGCTGCTCCTCTCTTTGACGGCTGTGGGCAGCCTATCAGATCGCAGGGGGGGAAGTAACCTCATTACTCCATGGATTACGTGGCTGCATACCATTCGGGCAAAATAATGTACAAGGAAATGGCATGATTTAACGGTATGATGCTTCCATCTCACGGAGACTGCCGTCCACGATCTCTTCTTTTTGTTGCATGCCCTGTGTAGTCCTTTCCTAAATTGGCATCGATCATCCTTTTTGCGTCGTAAATACCACAAACAGTTGCTGTTCCATTTCTGAGTTGAATCATGGGCGGAAGGACGGTCCGGAGCGAACCTCACAAGCTGACAGTCTCCGATGCTGCTCGCAAAATCCTGGAAAATGCAGGATGGTTGAATTACTTCAACCGCCTGCAAGAATCAAACGAAGCAGTAGCATTGGAATTCCTGCAGAATTTGCAGGAAAACTACTCCGTAGTAGGAGGAAAGCGGATAGAGGTTACAGAGGATATCATCGCGGAAGTCTCAGGATTACCAGCTGTTGGACCCAAATGGGGGCCGAAGAAGGAGAGATTACAAAAAGCTATGGAAACTTTCCAGGACGAAGGCCAAAGCTTGACAGTCAAAGGGAAAGGAGTTCTGTCGGCAGCACTAGGGGAACCCTGGACCGAGCTAGCAAAGACAATACAAAGCTATATCACCTGCGAAGGGAGAAAAGACGTGGTAAGACCTCGTCACCTGAAACTCTTAGCTGTTTTAAAAGGAAAATGTTCTGTAAATCTTCCTGCGCTTTTAAATTCGTTACTGCATGGAGCAGCCCAAAGCCTGAAAAAGGCCCAGCACATAGACACAGTCGTTAGCCACCATGGGCTGATTCGGTTGATAGTGAGCCATGGTCTCACTCAACAGCAGAGCACTTGGGAGGAATTGGTCGCAATAGTTGAAGGGGGATCGGCTGTACCACCCCCAAAACCGGAACAATCCTCTGGCACGCCGGAACGATTAGAGAAATGCAAGAAGTCAGCAGCAGAGAGACATGCTGCTTCAAAACGTAAGCAACCTCCCGATACGCCAGAGCAACCAGAGAAACCCGCAGAACCTACTGATACTCCCGACCAACTTGAGAGGCCAAGAAAGTCAGCTCGGCTGGCCCGGATACGAGGAAGGTTGGAAAGAATTCAGGGAACAACGGCCCAGCCAATTGAAATTGCGGATGAACCTCCAGAATCAGAGGGAAGACCCTCCGAAGGAAATGCTGAGCAATCGGAGGCCGAGACTGACCAGCCGGAAGGAGAAATTGAAAAAGGACATGAACCCTCGGAGGAAGAAGAGGCCACTAAACAGGGCAATCGGGAAGAAGAAATTGCACAGCCAGGGGGTAGCCCGCTGCAAGACCCTCCAAGTGAGGAGGAATTGGCAGCAGTTCTGGCCAATATGGGAGAATATGGCCAGGACTCCAGCACAGGAGGTGTCCTCGACAGTCCCACAAAAAGAGAGTTACCCGAGGAAATGCATGCGGAAGAGGCAGGGGGAGAAAACCTACCTGGCCATGATAATGAAATGGAAGATAACAGTCTGGGACAATCTGTCCCCAGGATGCCGGAAGATATCACAGAAGACGCAAGCCTAAGAACCAAACCCTCTGCCGAAACAAGGGAAATTGCGAAATTAAGAAAGAAGCAGCAGAGGTTGCTGGGCACTATAGCCAGACTCCGGCAGCAGATTCGAATGCTAAAAGCCAGTCTGAGGATACAAAAGACTGCAGGGAAAAGGAAGAGGACCACGGTAGCAAGAACCCCAAGGACGAGAATTCGCTTTGATGGACGAAACCCCATCAGGAGACCTACTGCCGAGGAACAGTCTGCTGTTCCAAATAATAATGAGGAACAAACTGTTGTTCCAAATGACATGGAGGGACAAACTACTGTTCCAAATAGCGCGGAGGGACAGATTGCTGTTCCATCTGGCCTTGAAGAATGAATGGATATCCCAATGGAACAACAAGAGGCTCCGATGGCAGGAAGACCACAGCAACCCTTTGTTCGCATTAAGAAGGAAACAGAAAACAAAGAAGTCCAAACAGAAGCACCACCCTCGGGCGTGATTCGGGTCCGAAATTCAAAACAACGTAATAGGAAGGTCCAGGTTAAACTCCCAGCCTCTACGGCTGTGTGGAAGAAGGACCCAAAAACCAGAACCTTGCATAAAATGATTAAGGAAGCCCAGCAGGAAGCCGAGCAATTGCGAGAATAGACAGTCCCCAAGGAAAGATACGAAGAGCTCCAACAACAACTTCGAGACATCAGTCAGTCCGAGAGCCAGGCCTTTGAAGGATGGCAGAAGGAGCAGGAAAAGGTTGCTAAGGTAACTCGTCGATTAGATAGTGTTGTTAAGCAAATGGACACCGTGTGTTCCTTATATAATGATGTTTTGACTTGTAGGGCCCCTGCTAAAAATTATGCTTTATTTTTGCTTGAACGATATCTGAGATTAAAAATAAAAGCCATTAGGGCATGAGCACCTATCCACATCAACACTGTTAATGATTTTATAGACTGTTGCAAGCACTATGGAGTTAGAGTTCAGAGTTTATTATGCAAGTTTTACCTGCACAATCTTGTGCTAGACCAGGAAGCTGATTTAAATCCTGGCCCTTTTGTTGGTGATGTACAATTCCAAGCCTTCATCTCATTTGGGGTTAATCAGGTGAAATAGCTCAGAGCCTATAACACCTTTCAGAGACAAGAAAATAGCCTAGACTTGTGGATACGAGCTGAACCTAGAGACCTAGTGACGCTATGGAGAAAGCATAGGAGTCTCATAAGGACCCCAGGAGTCATTGAGATAATAGGGCCCATGCACGAAGACTTGATCCGAAACGGTCTGGAATATTTCCTGACTATTAAAGATCTTGCCCTCGATGCTGCAAAATTTCGATACCGAACTTCTAGTCCAAGCATCCAGCTCAGGGAACCATTCAAATATGAGAATTTTGAGCTGGCTACCAGCCGGTTGAACCTTTATGGGGAACGGATTCTGCAAGCAGGGCCATCCTGGTTAGGGTATCGATTTCGCAGTCCAATTATTTGGCACCCTGCACCCAAATAGCAAGCCTTATATGAGATGCTTGTAGATCAAATAGACCAGTTCTTTGACCATCTAGTTGCTCATCACGGTTGCCGGCCTCCTCACGAGATCCCTTCTCCGGCCTATTCTCTCACTGCCTTGCATCTCAACTACAATGTTTTCATGAGGCCATGAAATAGGGTAAGTAGGGGGGTGTGTGGAGCACCTGGAAGGTATGCTTTTGACTAGCAATCTAGTGGTTTTTCAATAATAGTTGTAACCTTTTCTGCATTGTGAGTTCAAAGAAGATAAAGGGTTTTGATAAAATGTGCAACAATCGATAAAGGAAGCTCAAATGCTAATGATTGACGTTTTCTATGCAGGAAGACGTGAAAACAAAGGATCGGCGATTGAAAGCAAGAAGCAAAAGGAAAATAACTACTGTCCCGCCAACAGGGAACCGGATGCGGACAAGATCAAGTAAAATTAGAGCCGAATAGCCCAAAGAAAGAAGGCGGGATACTGAGACGGAGAACGCAAGAAGGGAAAGAGAAGAATCGAACGATTAGCGAATCCCTCAGGATCCTTGATCCTGAGGGATCGCTGCTTTAAGTTATCTTTTGATTATCTAGATACTTCCGTCATTTCTGTTATATAAAGGCACCACGCCATTGGACGGAGGAGGACTGTCTTTTGTAATTTTCAATTTCAGAACCAACTGTAATTACCGAGTCTCTCTGAGACCTGACTTTGTTATACTTTTGTTGATGCAATTAATATAAAAGACTTGGTGTTCATTTCGTCTCTGCATCTGGAGTAACTTCAGGCGGTGTTCCATTGGTAGCCAAGGGCCCAGCTCCGACGGACACTTGCTTTTGTACTATTATACTGTGTGGTTTGTTTATTTCCATTATTTCAATAATCTGATACATCTTCTATACGATATGCTATGTTTCGTTATAACTGACATCTGAATGAGTCCTTTATCTCATGTCTCTGCATTATAATAGTGGATCTATTTGAATTGCGTCTTTCAGCTATTCCTGTAGCGGAATGTTGGTATGAATATTATTGTTATCAGATCCATGTGAAATAGTATTTGCAAGACTCGAAAGCAATATTACCTTGTTCAGGAACATAGTCGTATCCTCCATTATTCTCAGATTGCTGTAGTAGTAGAGAACGTGTACATATGGTTGAGGATTGCTGTTCCATTTATCATTGTTGTTCCATTTATCATTGCTGTTCCATTTCCTTACTGCTGTTCCATTTCTTTACTGTTGTTCCATTTCCAGATTGTTGTTCCATTTTACTTTTCGCTGCTTGATTTACCTGCCTTTGTTGTTTTAGTGTGAGAGCAGGCCTAAGGCTGTCGTGAGCCTCAGCAAGACGCTGCCTAGCCCCAGACCTATAAGTCCATGCTCTGATTTCCTTTCTTTATCAGTTTCTAAAGGGATAGGTTATTGTTTCCATACCCTTGACTGATTAACTGCCTTGCGTGATTTTATCTTTTGGGTTAGTTTTGTTACAGCTTAGCATCTGTTTCCTTTCAGACCATTAGGACACTATACTACCGAGCATTACTTGGACAAACCGCCTCGGATTGAGTTACTCCTTGCAATAACAAAACGTTCCCGGATTGACTTATTAATGTAGGATAATTAGCGGTGTGAGAGACCCTAGTTACAGCTCTACAACCCCCATCATCTACCGCATTCTCGACGATTTTGAAAAAGTGATTCTCAAAAGAATCCCCGAGAGGCCCTCAAAATAGAATCAAAAGATCCTCCATGCACAAAGATCAAGTTGACCTACATGAAGGGGCAAGTCAGCCTAAAGAGAGCAATTTGTACCCCTCACAAGCCTATAAATAAGAAGGAACTCAACCTCATTGTGACTCACCAAAAAAAAGTTCGATCTTCTCAAGATAGAAGTTGGTAAAAGGACGAAAAGGAAGGCAAAGAACTAGATCTAAGTTTTTGGGCCTCTCTCTCTCTCGTGTTAGGGTTTCTACATTTGATGGGCAGAAGAATTTGTTGGGGAAGTCGAAGTTGCAGAAGAATTTGTTGGGCAAGTCATAGTTGCAGAAGAGTTTGCTAGGCATATCGAAATTGCAGAAGAATGTGTTGGGCAGGTCGAAGGTCCAAAAAAATCTGGTGGCCAAGTCGAAATTGCAGAAGTTGCTGGAATCAATTTCTTGTCATTTTCATTGTTTCATGCAGTTTCATAAAAAGTCTACCCCAAGTTTCTGACACTTTCTGGACTGTTACCCTACCCATTTACAGAAATTCATTGCTTAACATTTCCTAATTCTGATTTCCTTTAGTTCCTTGATTATTTTGATTTTGACTTATTTGGGGTATAGTGATGGGATTTTTAACTTTCACATTAACAGTAAACCCTTAAAAATAATCCAAATCCTGTTACAATCCTTCATGCTAGTTTATCATTTGGTTTCTCATTATTTTGTTGCTAAGATGGAACACTTGAAGAAAGAAACTAACAATCAATTCCTTGGTGAGAGCATACAATGATCTCTTTGATTTCGGTGGGAACAGGAATGTTTCAAAATAACTAACAGCACAGTTAAAACCTCAAATTCGTTTACAACCCTATGGAAACAAAATGTTGTTCAGAAATGCATCTGGATAACTAGCAACAGAAGGTAAAACATAATGTATTTTTGATAGCCCTCTGGATAACAAAAAGCTAAAACCTACTATATTTTTGGCAACCCTTCAAAGTTTGGACCATACTGATCCTACCAGCCATTCATGTCTTGATAACGCTCTTAAGCCACTTTGGAAATGAAACAGAAGAAACCCCTGCTAAAACTGAAAATACAAACTTAATAAAAAATTCGCAAACGCTAGTTATGGTTGTTTTATACTCTAAGGAAATTTTAAGATTATTTCAAATAGTGTCATTTGAATTAGCAAAATGAGATAGGCTTCCTATAAGAAACCATCCATTTTGCATGATGTTATGTAATTTTCGTCTTAATTCCCGCAAATTTTATTATTCTCTTAAAATAGCTCCCAAGGTTCTTTAAGAAAATCATTACCCTTGAAGTCGCTCCCCGAGGTTCTTTAAGAAAATTATTTACCCTTGCAAACCCCCAAGTTCAGGGGCCGGTTGCCAAGTTATTCAATCTAATTAAAGTACCACTACAAAATGGCAGTTAAGCGACCCTATCTACTCAACGTGGAAACTTATTCTTCATCATGGGGTTGCATACAGAACAACATTGTCATTGTCGAAGCTTAAAATAAACCAAAAAACTGCAAACCCTAAATTTATCAGACCCTGATGATTTTAATGAGACCTCCGAAAAAAACACGTGAAAAACTACAGTCTATTCCAGAATAGTCTTTTTACTTAAAAAATAAGATTGAAGACCCAATACATTGTTCGATGACTAAAATGCATAGCCAGAAATGGCTCACTTAAGACAACTTCATTAAAAATATTGGGTATGAAACCTCAAACTAAGAAGAAAACATGAAGATACGAACCTCGCGTCTAGAGAAATATTTTGGACCAGAAGGATAGTGGGCAGAGTGGAGCGCATGTCTCTGAACCTATCTCGCTCTCTGTATTGATCGCTCTCCCTGCAATCCTACCAACGTCTTCTATGAGGAGGGCTTCGGCTCCTCCTGGGGATGTCGCTTCTGCTGCGTCTCGGTTTCCTCCCATTTCGCCTCGAACTGTTTGATACGAATCAAATGTGAGAGAATCTATGAACAAGTATTTACACAAATAGCTTTTGCTCTGTCCCTCCTAGTGGCTATCTAGCTGATGTGTCAAATGCTTTCCTGCAAGTATTGTGACAGTCCTCGGCTTCGCAAATGGAGAGAGGGCAAAGGAATGAACGTATGTGGGATAATAATGGCTTATCTCAATTCTTTAGCTTACATTAAGTGATATAAATTAAGACTATACTTAAATCATTTATAAATTAGGTAATTATTTATTATTAAATTGGGATTATATATAAATTATTTATTAATGTTAATTTATAGTGATTTTTTATATATTTTTGTTAAATAGAATTATTTGAATTATTATAGTATGAAGATTTTTTTTTTTTCTACTATTATATTTTAATTCGCTTTAAACATGTTTAAAATATGCTTTCATCTTCATATGTGGAGGTTATCTACTTGCATATTCAAAGAGTTGTTTTTACCTTTATATGTGGAGGTTATCTATTTGCATATTCAAAAAGTTTTGACGTAGCTTTTGCTTTAAAAATTGACTATTGTGACTCTATGGTGAGAAAGTAATCTATAAATAGAGTTAAAGAGTTATTTAGAATAAATAGGAGATTCTTTCTCATTATCTATAACTAATCTTTGAGAGATTGGGTATACATTCCCTAATTATCACATAAACAAGAGTTTAATCTTGCATTTAGTGTTTTATCTCCATGGAGGTTCACTAAACAAAGGGAATACCTCCTCCTATGTGACGTTGATTATCTCTCCCTCTTAAAGGATTGCTAAACATTAAGAATTGAATCTTCATTACTTTAAAAATGCAGTCTTGTCGAATATACCAAAAACATAGTAGGATTCTTTCATTGTGGACAAACTCAAGTACATGTTAGAGGGAAGTATTCCTCTATGGATGGTTAACAAGTTGATCAATAGCTACAATCAAATGCTTCAATCTATATATTTAATGATCTCTAGTCGTCATCTAAAGAGTTCAAGAATCAAATAAATTCCAACCTAACTTCTAAGTATATAGTAAGCTTGTACTTTAGAGGTTCTATTATTGTAAAATTTGACAATTATGGAAGTTGTGGCAAGGTCTTGGAGGAGGGACTGTCATTTTGGAGCAAAGCTAGCCTCTTTTTAAAGGATAGTTTCTAAAATTGAATCCATCTTCAATGTTTGTCTCTTCAACCCCACTCTAGATTTGAATTTTCAATATCCGCCTACTTATTTTGGGATGAGACAATCTTTCAAAAGCCAACATAAATATATTGGGGATGTATAACAAGATACAAACCAATCAAGGAAGGTTATACACATGTGCTAAAATTTGCATTGAAGTTGACTTGAGCAAAGGTATAGCAATGCATATTTAATTAAATATTCATGATTTTAACAACCCATCCATTTGATTACAATAATGATACTTTATGTGTATCTGTGTGCAAAGAGAATATACTCGAAAAACACCTTCCCAACAACAAAATGATTATAAGAAAAATTGAAAAATAACAGCTAATTGGTAGTTGGTGCTACTTGAGCCTCCCTAAGCTCTAAATAAATTGGTTGAAAGCAAGAAATCTAAAAGAGAAATGCAAAGAAAGGAATATTGAGTTGTTAATATGTTGAGAAGTATTTTTAATCATTGGAATTTAGTCTTCAAATCAAAGGGGCCATATAAGAGTTCTACCATTTTCTATTGCACATGTTTAAAGATATTGAATTCTACATGAATTGAAATTTTTTGAGATTTGTGTCCAAGAGACCTTCAAATAAAATAAAATGATCTAGTTGCTTTGTAATATGAGCATTTCTTCGTATATCATTAGGCAAGTTGGCATATGCTTTGTAGGGAGGATATCACAAAGGCCAATGTCATCAAAAAGGTCTATAAAGAACTTCGAGAGAGGGTCTTCCTGACCATATGGATCCCAAACTTAAAAACCCCCCAAAGAGAAATTTAAATATCCCTTGACAGTAATGTAACCTGTTACCGCTCAAACTAGCGGGGGTCCTAAAAGGGGATCCTTGAAGGGTTACTACTAGCCTAAGGGCAACAATGGATCGATAGCCCTTTGTCACCTTGGCTAAGGCTCCTTTCTCTCTACAAATTTTCACTGATGGGAGGAGACCCATTATGATAAGGATCACGAAATGGATGGACCAATGATAGGGTGAGGGGTGATCCTAGAAACCTATTCACAAGAGAGGCTCAAATATGTGCTTGCTTCTCTTGGAAGACAATATGTAAGGCTATTTGTGAAGGGCTTGGGGAAAATTTATAGGGTTAGGTTTTAAGTATGTGCCTTATAAAGGAGATCCCTAAGCCCTATAATTCTTGTCGAAGCTTGGGTTCCATGTGATCTTTGAAGAATTAACCTTGATAGTGAATGGGACCACACGGGACCAAGTGGACTCAAGGTTCAGTCAAGGGGATAGGATTTAGCAACCAATGATATGCTTGACGTAATTAGGGAGGGGAAAGGGATCAATGAATGAATTTTCAATGAAAGACAATGCAAGGATACCAACGATGTTTCTAGTCTAAGGGAAACGAAGGGAAAGAATTGGTCTTCGAGCTATGGCTTATGATATCTCAAGATCCCACCATCAAAACCTCGTGAAATTTTGGAGGGCTTATTGAGGAAACAAATGTATGTGTATGTATTGATTGTATGCATATGGTGTCACAGTCTCAAAGCTATGTATGGTGAACTCTTATCTAGTGGGTATTTGATCTAACCTTGTGAAGGCAGAGGAGCATTAGTCATTATGGTTGATCACATGACTTAGAGGCTTCAAATGTACCTAAATCACTTCGTACCTTATATGAGTCATCTACAAATTTGTGAGCATACTTTTCAGATTTATGCATAAACCATGTGAGGGACATTGGTTTGCTGCAAAAAGAGTCATGAGATACTTAAAGGGGACTCAAGATTATGGGCTTAAGTACACCAAGGTGGATGACTTCTGTCTTATTGCACATTCTAATTCATACTTCAATGGGGACAAGGAAAACATAGTATCAACTTCAGGATATCTCATGAGTCTTGGATCAACAATGGTCTCCTGCACGGGGCTTCACTCAATGAATCTCTCACATTTCACGTGCACTCGTGGCATACTAAACGATACCCCTAATTTGATAAAATATTGAAAAACACATGTATAAATCACATTATATAACCCCATTATGAATGAATGTGGTATGGTATTGCTCCCCAAATGAAGCCCTCGTGGTCTCCTAGAGGTCACACAAACAATCAGTTTCGATAGATTCAACAACAAAAGCAGAATATGTGGCATTCGCAGAAGCGACAAAGGAAATTGCATAGCTCAGGAAAATAATTGAAGGCTTGCAAGAGAAACAAGTGAACTCAACTCCTTTACGTTTGGATAATACTTCTGCAATCAAGTTGGCCAAGAACCCAAGATTTTGATCGAACCAAGCACATCAATATGAAATATCATTTGATTCGATATCATGTAGAGGCCAAAACTATCCATCCAATATCCAAGGGGGAGGAAGTGATTCATGAAAGGACACTAAAGCACAAAAACACAATAAGAGATAGGCAAGGAACTAGGAAAAGGAGGTTGTTGCTTGGGGAGGGAGGACCCTACTATGAGGTTGGAGGAGCTTATCTGATAGTGTCTAGCAAACTCGATTAAAGTTGAAGATCAGGAGCACTCTTCCGTGCATGACACAAGGGAGAAAAAGAGGCTCTAGATTATGATATTCAAGGAGACACTTGAATGCGTGGAGTTTTGAGAGTTTTGCCATTGATGCCAAAGAAAGTGTCATTGCTGAATTGGAGGTAACCCTTAATATGTTGCATGTCTCATGAGTCTTATTGAGAAATGTTCAAGCCTTCTTAAAAGACTGCCACCAAGGAATTCACTATCCCCTGAAGTTGACTATAATCCCTTGCCTAAAAGAATTCAGGATCACACAGTGTGCTAAGCAAAAGCTTCAAGGCTCTCATAATGCGAGGAAGCAATTGCATAGTAAAAATGCAATAGAGTATGAATAGTGTAAACATGTGTGTAGATCAATAAATTAAAGCATATGTATGGCTATGTGTTGATTGTATGCATATGGTATCACAATCTCAAAGATGTGTATGGTGAACTCTTATCTAGTGGGTATTTGATCCGACCTAGTGAAGGCAGAGGAGCATTACTCATCATGGTTGATCACATGACTTAGAGGCTTCAAGTGTCCTTGAAACACTTTGTATCTTACACGAGTCATCTACATTCCTTGCATAGAAGATGACAATTGAGGTAGTGAACACATTATCTGATGATGGTTGGATGTCATTGTCCAAACATGGTTTGGGGGATGTCACTATTTGTATAAAGTCTTTGTCAAATTACATAAACCATATATCATCATTAGATAGCCTATGTTCAATAGACATGAGCATCTTGAGTGTAAAATCTTCCCTGCTTTTACAAGAGGTTTATATGGTAGACATCTTGAAGGAATGATTTTGAAGTATTTTGATAAAATGTGTTTTTTTTTTTTTTTTTTTGAGTATAGTTAAAGGCTTCAACCTAAGAGGATTGGTGTCCTCATATTGACCAGGTTGGTGCATGGATTGGCCTAAGAGGCTTTTTATCCTCATTCAAGGTTGGTGCCTTGAAGAATTAAAGAACTTATATTACAAGTTGGAGCCCATATTTATAAGTGAGAATCAAAGTCCTCACTATATTTAATAAAATTATTATTTTTGTTCTACTTCTTAAGTTTTGGCTTAACCTTTTAACTAACATAATATAACAATTGTAAGAAGTATCAATTCACCCCCCCAGTGTTTCCAACAAGGGTTGAGACATATTTGGACATACCAAAGCCCATGATTATGTTGTTTATGTGATAGATAAGTATTTTCCACCTGCGTGTCTGCTGAGACCCTTCTCTGGCACTGTAATTCTATAATGGTTAGTAATGGCAACAAAACTACATGTACAAACTACTTGTAATATGTTTCAACATATATTTTTCTAAGTTGATAGTCAGATCTGTCATTAGGTAATGGAGAGATTTTGCACTGATTTTTCAAACTATTTATCATTCATAATTTCAAACCCTCATCATATAGCCTATATCAACAAGCTCATCTGCTCTCCAAGGTCACCTTCAAATAATTAGGAGGTTGAGAATAAGGGAGTGTTCTCCAAATAGATTTGTTGACCTCAGAGTGCAACGTACCAACTGTGCTTCCCACATACTCTCGAGGTGGGACATTCCTTCGACCAATCTAACAAACTCTTCAAAATAGAAACATGTGCCAAGATGGTAGCTCTCATTTAATAAATCCATATCTATTTATAATGAGGTCATGATAAGCTCATTAGATTCTACTTATAGTGGTTGTTCCAGCTTACACCTCAAGCCTTGAAAATGCTCTTTCTAAATTCAACTCAGCTCGTAATCCTCTCAACATTGCCTCAACTATGGTGGATGTTTAAGGGTTTAAAATAGGTCTAGATTGGTGCATTTCTATTCTCAAACTGCTTGATTCATCTTCCAACTTACGCTGAATCCAATGATAATTATGAGCATAAATGATTCCCTCCAACAGACTCCCATAAAAGCACTTAAAGCTGGGCTAGTGCTTTCATTCGCTCAAAAAATCTAACAATTTTGAAAATACATCTCAATTTTTTAATTTATATATTTTACTAAAAATATATTTATATTATTAAGATATATTTTAAAATATATATATATATATATATATATATATATATATATATATATATATATATATATATATATATATAATTAATATATATTGAATCAATAATTTTTTATTAACCCGTTAAATTAAACAAAATAAAATAATTAATAAATATTAAATCAATAGATCCTAATTAACCCATTAAAATCATGTAATTATTACATAAATCAAAAATCGATCGGGCACTTTTCAAACAATTTGGTGGGAAATTTTCAAATTTCAAGCGCCTCTGGAACAATTTGGTGTTGAAGCATTTTGGGACACTTTTCAGCGAACAGATAAACCGTTCGAAGAGCATTAGCTGGTGCACACATTTACAGATAGATGATTAACTCCACTATCCTCGGGGAGTATCGTGGAGCATTAACAGGTGTGGTGCTTCTGGCAATAACCCTTTCACACCATAAGACATGTTTACAAGCTATGCAGTTACAGCCATTCCTTCTGCGAGGCCCGATCTTCCGTGGATTTTGCAAGGCCCGATCTTCCATGGTTTTTGCCTAAAACAGGTATTTTTTTCTTCTTCTCAAAAATTATCTCTTTGAATAAAATATCATCTCCAGTAGGTGAAAACGGAAAACGTTTCTCCGGCCTGTCCTTGATAAGGATTACGTTTTTCCCTGCAGAAAAGATAGGTGGTAGAACTGCAGGGCACTTCAATCGAAATTTTTTCCTTTAAGTTAGATTGAATACACAAGCAATTTCTCCCAGTAATGGGAAATGTAATGCTCGAGACAATAACAAGGGTCAAACTAATTGACCCGAAGTTTAACCTTCAAAACTAGGACACCAGATAACCTGAACTTTAACCCTACTTTCAGAACAGGACACCACGCAGAAGGCACACTGGTCTAGATATGCTCTTTAGTAGTCCATGCCACCCATACCGTCTCTCATACCTGGGACTTCCCTCTTATCCTTCAGAATCACAACAATGATGCACTCTGTTGTGGTTAACAAGGAAGACACACTTGCAGCATCAACCAAAACAGCTCTGATCACTTTCAGGGGATCAATAATCCCTGCCTTCACCTTATCAATGTATTCACCTTAGTCAGCATCGTAGCTAAGGTCAAGATTATATTGCTCAGTAATTTCCCAACAACCACTGCACCTTCCACACCAGCATTTGCAACGATTGTACATGAAAACATCTTCAATCATATATGCAGTTTGACCTTCTTGAGGCAGAGTTCGTCATTTTTTCCTGAGGCAGGATTTGGACCCTTTCCTGAAGTAATTTGGGCCTTCACTTCCTTATTTTTATGTGATGCCAATTCATGCAGATATGTAGACTGAATTATAACATTCTTGACAATATCTTAGAGATCGTTTTCTTTCAAAAACAATGTTACCTTGGCTTTTGATGACACCTATATGGAGGCACCATCTAATTTTCCTCAAATTTGAGACTTGATGCTGCCATCTCTGAGATCTATTTTACAAACTTTTCAGATATGAAAATAAAACAACAAAAATATACCTGCAAGAGTGGTTAGTCCTTCAAGCAACAATAATGAAACCCTCTAACTGCTGGTCTTTGATTCTGGTAGTTGATCTATTGTTGTAAACCCTTGAGGATCTCAATTAGAGATGATCCTCTTATACCATGTGAAATTTTTATTATTCAAGAGGACAATTGTCTTGTGTTTCTTTCTCAAATAACTCAAATCTTGAATTACTTTAATAACTGAATGAAATTCTGAACATGCAACAGTCACACATATAACTGGAAAACCTAAACAATGGACTCATAATAGCTTTTCAAGTACACACATAATTCTGTCCTTCAAATCAGCTTATCATTAATGATCAAAACTTACAAGGACATGTCAAAACTGAGGTTTTCAGATTCCTGGACACTCAAATCTGCTCTATCTCCTTGCTAGATACTCAAACCCACACTTTACTGAATTGCTGTACAACACTGTTCAATATGGATTCTGATCTGACCTTGGCTCCTCTCCTGTGCTTTGAATCTGCTCAGCTGATCTTTCTCTGATCTCTTGTCTTTTTGATGTCCAAAAATGTTTGCATACAACTTCTCTCATCTTGTTCTATTTATGCTCTCAGACTCTAATTGAGAAAATTAATCTCCCCTATCTTAGCAACTAATCTCTTTAATCCAAGCAACCACCTTTTCTCAACAATTATGTGTACAGCTAAGTTAGATCAAGTACAAATCACTAATATTCCAAAAATATCTAGAATATTTCATTTAGATTTTGAAGAGTTAGGAGATCTAGTGAAATTGATCTTTCACTTTTATTTACTAAGTGAAATTACAATATGGTATTATTTCACAGTTTTACTAGGTGGTCACCAAAAGTTGTCTAGAACCACTTCTCACACATTGACACCTTACATGTGTAAGAAGTTCCTACGTGAGTTACACTTATCGACATAACCTGTATACCTTGCACCTAGTTCCAAATCAAAGCAAAGGTCTTAGCAGAATGCCATTTCTCACATGCTGCTGGTCACACTGGCTTCTTTAAGACATATAACAACAAGAGTAATTTCTTTTAGAATGGACTATAATAAGAGGAATAAAACAGAGACTGTGAGAAGTCCAGGACTTATTAGAGGAATAAAACAGAGACTGTGAGAAGTCCAGGACTAATGTATGCCTTTCCCATTCCAAATAAAAGGTGAGAATCCATTAACATTGTCTTTAGAAGTTTGCCTCAGGCCGGAGGGAAAATCTCCATCTTTGTTATTTCTAGGGTGCTATTGACAAATTCTCACACGTTGTTGAACTATTCATGCCACATGTTTATAGGCTTCAT
The DNA here is from genome assembly GCA_031772625.1 of Pinus tabuliformis. Classification (NCBI taxonomy): domain Eukaryota; kingdom Viridiplantae; phylum Streptophyta; class Pinopsida; order Pinales; family Pinaceae; genus Pinus; species Pinus tabuliformis. Next base: position 533,106,897 of record CM062820.1, read on the forward strand.
GGATTTAAGAAAAATCAGTTTGGAGTTAGAAGAGCCAACTAGGTTTAAAGAGAAATTTAAGGCTGAATGACAGCTTTAGGGTAACAAAAATTAGTGGTATTAATTTGAAATTTTAACAAAATAAAGTTTATTGTGTAAAATTGGTTATCCCACATGCAAGAGATAAGTGAGCCTGCCTGAAGGCTTTAGATGGGCTCTTAAGCCTGATACAAAAGTATATTTGGGAATGTTTTCATGTGGGTAATCTGTGAGAAACAGATTCCTAGGTCAAGTGCAGTGTCCATATTCCTCTTGGACAAGCATGGATTCACATCTAAACCTATCTAGGAAAGCATTTTGGGGTAATGCTTCAAAAAATATGCCTCGAGTGGCTGCACCATGGAGCAAACTTTCATTGGCGTAAGGTGTGAATTTTGAGGGTTATTTATTGGCGTAAGGTGTGAAATCTGAGGGGTATTTATTCTGTGAACTCTGAGGTGTATTTATTCTGCCAAAATTGCTCAGGACATGCACCATGGAGCAGAGTTTCATTGGCATAAGGTGTGAATTTGACGGGTATTTATTTTGCCAAAATTGCTCAGGACATACACCCAATCTAATTTAATTAAGATCAAAGTGAGAATGGAACCCTGGTGGACAACAAAACACTTGTTCACCTCACTAGTGAGTCAATCGCCCATTGGCAGGAAAAGCCATTTTATCCTATATATTGTTGAAGCATTTTCTTTTTCATATTAATAAAAGCTTTGTTTTGAGGGTTGTCCACAAATATTTAAATGTTGTTCTTCTTTATTGTCAAATATTCAACGTTTTATTCCAAAATTCAGAATTTTGTTTCAGATTTCAGGTATTTCAAAACATTTTTTTCCTAGGGAAAAGTATCGTAATTTTCATTATCAAGGAAAATTACATGTTGTAAATGCCATAGGCATATGCAGAAAAGTGACCGTGGTCATCTGAGAACTATTTTGTACTGTAGAAATCTATACAAAAAACCCAGAGAAGGGTGTGCTGATAGTATCTGATCATATACATTATTATTTACATATTCAAATTTTTTCAAAATTTCACCCATGGTGATTACTGTTCTGTAGACAAAACCTAAATAACAGAAATAGATAAGTTAGGGCTTGTCAACCCTTTGCAGTTCCTGATCCATGTATGGTCTATGGAAATACTGGTAGATCTGTTTTGGTGTGTGCTCCCTGATCAACCATTCCCCTCTAGGATGCGCTGCCGCTTTTGAAAGCTGGTCTGCAGGTTCATTGCACTCCCTGTAGATATGAGCACATGAAACATGATCAAAATGTGTTTTTAAAAACAAAAAATCATCCAATATGGTTATGAGTGTATATGCATTGCATGTAGAAATGCAGTTGAACCAGTTAATAACAATCTTGGAGTCCCCATAAACTTGTAAATATCTACAGTTTTTGTTTATAGCAAAATATAAAAGATGACGAAGTGTAAGGAGCTCCGCAAAGTTATTTGTGCCATCTCCTAACCCCATACAAATATGGAAATAATGTGTCTCAGATATATGGAGGATACTGCCACCGCCACAACCCTGTTCCTGTGCTGATCCATTATAATAGGCCCAAGGGTGTGCTTTGTCTATGACCTCCGGGGTGATGGTTTGAATCTTGGCAACCTGTTCATCATCCGAAATTTCCATATAACTGTTACAAATCTTAGGAATAATCAAAGGCCAAACTATATGCTTCCCACGAAATATGTTGTTGTTCTTGCTCATCCATATGTGCCAGCACACCATTAATGGAAGATTTCAGGATCTTGGGTTTGGAGCTTCAGCCCACCATCGGTTCTAGGCATTTAGTATACCATTGCCACCCCAAGTAAGTGATAAATTAGGAGTATGTAACACCTGCGCCTAGACCTGTTGTGTTGTAGGGCAGGAGAGAAAGAGATGGTGATTTGATTCCTCCTCGTCACGACATAATACACACCATGTAGGTCCCTCAAAAGATTGTTTTCTGAGATTATTTCCGGTCGGGGTTTTGTCCATAATGATGTTCCACATCAAAAGACGAGTACTCGACGGGCCTTTTAGCTTCCATATGCTGCTCCACCAACTATCCAAAGAATTAGGTTTATGGCTAGCATGGATAATAGGATATCCATCCTTTGGAGTATAGATCCCCTTCTGTGCAAAACCCCAAATTAGTTCGTCATCCTCATCCCTTAGTCTCACATGCGATTCAATTAAAGCCGCCAAATATCTCCTCCACTCCATATGCCATTGATCTGGTATATCCAGGGCCTCCACTGGTATATGTAGTGGTGTTGTATAGGTCCCACAGATCTGTGTGATGTTTGCCACTCCATTATGATTTAGGAAGGAAATCAAGCCAAGAGGGAGATGGTGTGAGTTGCCGCAACCAATCCATGGATCAGTCCCAATGCGGACAGACATACCGTTGCCGATCTGCCAAGTAAGATCCCTTCTTATGATGGGAAGGGTATTTATAACAACCCTCCAAATCACTGATATTCCTTTCCTGTTCTAAGCAGGTAACCTTAACCAGTCCATGACTGTGCGCGACCATATGTATTTATAGGTAACCACCTCTGACCAAAGGCTCTTGTGCTTCAGGAGAAGCCATCCTAATTTCGCTGCAAGTGCTTGAGGAAAGGCAAAGAGGTTCTTGAGGCCCCAACCTCCCCATTTTTTGGGAGTTGCATTTCTACTCCATTTGACCCATGCATAGGGTTTTCCCTCCTTGTGACCCTTCCATAAGAAGTGGCAGCAAACTCGTTGAATCCTTTGTATATACCTTGGGGGATCCAGGCCAGAGACATCCAGAAGACTGGTGTTGGTTCCAAAACTGATTTAATGAGCACCAGTCTACTTGCTCTGGGTAATAGATGATGGCTCCAAATATTTAATCTTCTTTCCACCTTCGCAATCAACCAGGTCTAATCTGCAATTTTGTATCCATCTGCTTTTATCCTGAAACCCAAGTACTTCAATCCATCCTCCATTGTCAAGTTTTGGAAGGGGAAGTTTTGGAGTGCATGATAGGTCTCCTGTTGAGTACAAGATGAGAGAGATATAGTGGATTTGGCCCCATTTATTTCCATCCCTGTTGCGCCACAAAAAAGATTCAGCACTTCAGAGAGAGTGTTGTTGTCTTGAATGCCTCCATCTAAGAAGATGAGCATGTCATCCACAAAAAACAGATGTGTTAGAGTGCATTGCTCCATGATCTTGAGACCCTTGAGCCTCCCGGCTCTTTTTTCTGATGTAATTAGGCCGCTTAAGCCTTCCATCACAATAAGAAAAAGCAATGGGGAGAGAGGACACTCCTGCCTGATTCCTCGCTCCGTCTGAAAGGAATGGGAGACTGATCCATTGATTAAGGTTCCAAAGGACCATAAGACCATGTTGCTCCAAGAGGATGCTGAGCTGATCCGAGAGTGGATCCAGCTGTGAGTGGTGTCCCCAGAATTCTTCATGTCCGATGGAGAAATTAAGATCTCCCCCTAGAATAGTGGATTGGTCTATCAGGGGATTCTCAAGGAGCTGCTACAAGAAATCTAATATACTGTGATTGGGTGCATAAATGTTCATAATACAAAGATTTCTACCCAATTCAACTGAAAATATATCGATACCCAAGAAACCTTGACCTCCCCAAGCCGATGTAACCTTGATGGTTCGAGGGTTTATCCCGAGAGCTAGACCCCCGGATCTCCCAACAACATCCAAGGCTTGAAAGTGCCACCCTGGCATGATAGTTAGAAGGGTCATAACAATCAGCTCAAAGCTACTTAGGGTTTCTTGAAGAAAAATAATGTCACAAGGCTCACAGCTCAAGAGTCTCTTAAGGGCCAATTTTTTAGAGGGACTAGCTAATCCCCTACAGTTGAAGAAGAGCCACTTCATGCCAGAACATTGCCAAGGGTGTCTGGTGCTCTAAGTACCCTTTCAATGGTGTTCTGTCTGCCCTAAGCTACATCATCCCCAGCAATCTTAATGGCTTTGGACATCTTGGAAGGCCTCCCCCGGGTGGGTTTATGCTCAACATTAGAGGGTGTGATACCCAATCCAAGCGAGTCAGGGATTTCTCGGTGGTGGGAACAGAGGTTGTAGGAATGTGAACCCGAAGCAAATGGGGAAATAGGATTTTGTTGGAGCCCCTGTCTAAAGACAGCCGGGGGGTGGTGGAAAAGATAGGCAATGGGTGATCACGTGCACAGGTAATGGGAGAGGTAATCAAACAAGGTGAAGATGCAGATGATGCCAATGAGAAAAAAATATTGATTAAAATTCAGTGCAGAGGATAAGGGAGAAGAAACTGTACCCGCTGTAGGAGCAGCCTCCGTAGCAGACTGGGATCTAGTCATAGGAGGGGAGATTGGCGGCATCTGGGAAGCACTGGATGGATGAGCAGTGACCCCAGCCACATTCTTTGGACTATTCGGACCTGTGGGCTACTCATCCACAATCGGGTCTTCTGTCTGGTGATGTTTGGTTCCCTTTGTAGCAGCTGGAGTAGTAGGCATGAGCAGTGGGCATTCTTTAAAAAGATGTCCAACCTTATGGCATCGTCTACACCTGAATGGAATGCCTTCATAATCAAGATTTTGTCAGCGAGAGAAATGCCTCCAATGTAGGGTAATCTTTTCCTCCAGGCCTTCTCTGGTGTCCAAATGAACCAGGATGCGAGCCATAGTCATATTCCTTGACGTTTCATAGGACTGATCATGTTCCAAATAGGTACCTAGTGCGTTGCCTATGTGCTTAAAAATGACTGGAGTCCAGTATTGCATCGGAAGGCTTGGTAATCGAACCCAAATCGGCCCAACTCCCATCTGTTCCCTCTCAGGATCAAATAAGGGATCCCATCTTTTTAGCAGAACAGGGGCTAATTCGATATGCCAGAATCTAGAGAGTATCCAGTCCGTGTACTCTTCCCTGTGGAAACGAAGGGCAAACCATCCTCGCACAAGCACCCGAATGGTGGGTAATTCTTTGAGTAAAGAACCCCAAATCTCCGAGGTCCAGAGATGAAGTCTCTCCACAATATAGTTCTGCCCCCGAACTCGGCCCACCAAGACCTTCTTGGCTGTATCAACAACTTCCCCCATCGAGAGGCCTTCGCCCAAGGATAGGTTGATGTCCCTGTCGACAGCTTTTAGGCACCTTCCTTTCTTTAGCTTGTCAGATCTGCGAGCCGTTGGATAGTCCCAAATATGTCCCCGTATGCCCTGGTTAACTGTCTGTGGGGTGGATGGGGTCGATTTATGGTTTGAGACTGGGGAGCTGAAGCATCCAAAATGGATAGGGGTGCTGGGAGATGGGCCACCAAGATTAAGGGTGCTACCGGATAGTGCAGGGACAGGGTAGGTAGCAGTCCCAGGAGGGGGGATGCTAGAGGAGGAAGGGTTGTAGGGTGGGGCGGAGATGTGGGGTAGACAGGGCAGTGGCGTGTTGAAAGTGGGCGATGGTTGCAGTTAGGTACCGAGGAGATTCAAGGTAGTCGGAGAAAGCGGTGGGCAGTCCAAGCCGGAGGCGTCTTCGATGTTGACAGAGGGCAGAGGATGGGGCATAGATGGCCCAGGTCGGTCCAGTGCAGAGCTAGTCACTGACAAAGGTCGCAGAGATGCGGCAAAATGACCAGAGCCCGACACGGCGTGATGGCGAGACCAAATGACCTCATGGGGATTGGGGTCCTCGGTATAGTCCACCTCGTCCAGGTCCATTGCAACCGACAGGAAAACGGTCGATGGTGGTTACAGACTGCGAGGAAGGCAGGAGGACCATAGGAACGGAAAATGCTAGAGAGCCTGCGGGAAGGAGGTAAGGTTGGACGAAGTTTGGCGAGCTGTGGAGGTTAACGCTTACAGTCAGGCGCTTGGCAGCAGTGCCACAGTAACTCCATTATCACTGACCATCAGAGCTCTGCTAGGGTTTCTTTTCCTCTTCGTTTTCCGCCATTTTCAAAACAATTATTTGTTTGTGTTCTTGTCTATAATTTTTTTTGGAATAATTTATAAAGATGTAACAGTGAGGTGGTTTCAGATTTTAGATGTTTCATCAAGTAAATTCCAGTATAATACTGTATTCCATCTTTGTTTATAAGACATTATTTGTTCAGGAACCTAACATGTCATATTTGGCCATGATATAACTGTTTACTATTTTAGTATTACAGTGAATTGATCAATGGACATATGGTGCTTGTAAGAGATTAACTGCATACATGAGATACATTTTGGGCCTGTTTGGGTACACCAAACTTTATTTATAAGATATTCAATACCCGTTCAGGTACACCAAACTTTGTGTATAAGATCAACAATAAAGAGAGTTACTTTACTTCATTCTTACTCCAGAATGAAGTCTTTTCTCTTAACCTGTCATTAACTCTGTCAGTATTAACTATTTAACATGTTCTTTAATTTGTTTAAGCCATCACCAGATTGTTGTTGTAGTGGGTGCATTTTTAGTGGGAAGATACCATTTTGTTTGAACGCTTTATTTAGATTATTTTTTACACAAGTGTTCTTATGAACAATATTTCTATGGATGTCACGGTTTGTTAAAAGTGAGGACTCATAAATAGTGAGCACCTTATTCACATCCACCTACTCATTCTTTAAACTTTATATTGAATCACAATGCAGGAAATTCCAGGGATGCTCCTCGCTTTAGTGCTTTGTTCTGATTACCAAAAGAACAGGGATCTTGGCAATGATACAAAATTTCCTGTTACGAGGGGCTGCAAGTATTTTTGGCATGCACTTTCAGGATATACGACTGGTTTGATTGCTGCTCTTGCTACAGGAATCTTGACACGATTACCACAGCCTGCACTTCTGTATTTGGTATTGATTAGCATCATGCACTTTAAACTGGATAACTTACAAGTTAAAAATATATTTATATGGCATCTTCATTGTTCTCTGGTATTGCTCAGTTACAAACTAGAAAGTTTTCATGTCATTGTCTACTTTGAGAATATGAATGAACTTACATAGATTCCTTTTGAGAATATCTTATTGGGGACCTGTTTTAATTTTTTTTTGTCAGTTCACTCACTTATTTCTTCCATTTTCTTTTTAGTATCCTTAGATGAAATGGCATTTTTTAATTTTTGGAATGGGTTATAGTTGTTAGGAAGTATTGAATAGCTCAGAGAATTCCTTCTTTCATGTATGAAGGTAGTTGTTTACCTTTGGAAACATATTAATGGAAAGTGTATTCTGTCTCCAATTAAGAGATTTTTGGAATTGCCTTGCACTATATTATAATCAATATTTTGACCTTTAATCAAAATGAATGAGTACATCTTCCACAATTTTCTAGGGTTCTAACATTAGAAAATACTCTGACTGCATTTGATTTCGTGTATAAAACGTATTTTCCCATTGGATGTTACATGGTATTTCTGATGCCTGCCTCTAGTATTGTTGTCCTCTGCAGTCAATGAGTTTACACCAGATTCTTTGTTTAGAGACTTGAGGTGTTTGGATGTTTCTAATATTGTGTAATTGCAGTGATGAATGGACTGAGTTTGACCCAAGTAATGGTACAAAACTTTTGTTTAAGGTCCATTTTTGTCGATTTAACTTCATCCTATTGCCATTGAAAAATTAGAGCCTTCAAGGTCATGCACATTTGATCCAGAAGACCAATAATACCCACAAATGGTCGTTTCTCATTAAAAAATTGAACACACAGTGAGGGGAATTAGAAAGATGGAACCTGATTGTTTTATAGTGGTCCACTCACTATAAGTAACGTCTTAGTCTCTTAGAGTCTGTTTATGAAATATAATGCCCAGAAATTGATACACAGACACAACACTTCATAACGGTGCTTGTATCACCATCAAACCCTAAACCCCATAAGCTGAGTGGTCAGAGCAGCCAGATCTTGTTTATGACTAGGTTGAGGAAACATCCTCTTGCTGGTTTCGAGATCATTTTGACCTATATCATCGATCATTCCAGAGTGCACCTTTTCCAGGCCCCAAAATTGTCCCTCAGCGTTGACTTCATGTGGATTTGTTAGAGGTTCGTTGTCTACATTTCCTTTTAAAAATCTAGTGCATGAATGATTGTCCACATGTTCATGAAGAAGAGAACATCTTTGCATTTGATGTGGTCCAGAGAAATTTTTTATTTGGTCAAGCCTGTATTCTTCATCAATTATTTTCTTGACATCGTTTTCATTCTTGGCACTGTAGTTGTATATGTCATCGAGGGTTTCATTACAGGTTTCATCAATATTCTGGGCTGTCCAACTTTATTATTGTCAACAATAGAGCCATCTAGAGGTGGAAATGGATCTGTATGACTGAAATCTTCAATAATTGTGTGTTTATAACATACCCTTTTTTCGTCTACCAAGGAATATCCATCACATATGTCAATAACATTTTATTCTAGATGAGTATTGACAGTAAAAGGAAGAGACTTCCCTATCCCATCAGGCTTGAGGAATAAATTCAGATTGTAGGCATAAAAAATAGCAGGACTGTCGGATTCCATGATATAGGATCTTTGAGGATTGAACTATAATATTAATTGTTTCTTCATTCAGATAATAATAATGGTCACATTATTACTTTGCTGGCTTTGAAAAACCTTTTGAGTTTATTGACCTCAAACTGTAGGAAATCATGATTTCTTCCATTTATTTCTTACATGATCATGATTAACATCAAAGTGCAACGTGGGGGTTACATTACTCCTCAAACTCACAATGAAATGTTGATGTGCCAAGTATATTACCATGAAAGTCTACAGCTCCCTTAATTTTAGTGTCTATGAAAATAGGATTAGTGTGATTGAACTATATTTCTGTGACCTCAAAAGTGTTTTCAGGATTTAAATTATCAGCAAGGGAAGCATGATCTTCATCATCCTTTTCATATGGTTGATCTTTTGGGGTAGAAACATGGTTTCTACCTGTCTAGAACTGCATTTGGGTTGTATCATTGGTGGAAATATTAAAAAAATCTTCATTTCCTCTGTTTATCACTTTGTCATGTAGGAAATCATGACTGGCATCCTCACAATGGTGAAAATTATTATCATGCTCCTTGTTTTCATGCTAATCATTCATAGAATCTAGGACAGATACATCAACACATAGTTGTTCTTTGATGAGGATGGGGTTTAATGTGGGGCCACGTTGGTCACAAGTAGCCTGTCCATCAAGAACTAATCTTGTGAATTTGGAGGGTCTTTTTCAGTGATACTGTTATCATCTTCAAGAGAAGTGGGAACTTCTTCTTCTTGTATGTCTACTACAAGGTCTTGAAAGGTATTTTCATATCATCGGAACCCAGGGCCCCAACGCTTGAAAAAGCCCTCAATTAGACTAGCAATAGAAGATATTCCCTTTGGACTACCGGATCTAACCCAAGCCTTTTGTTTTTCCTCAAGATAGTATAGAATTAACCTCATGCATAACGTATATATATTCTTTTGAGAAGAGTATATATATTCTTTTCAATCCATGTCCTTGCCTTGCAGGACCTTGAGAGGGGTATATAGATTCTTCTCAATGGAAAACAGTTTCTGTTTGTATGATTGTTTATGATCTAATCATCTGCAGAATATCATAGTGCAAGGATTGTTAGGGGATCTATATTCAAAAGAAGGCTTGAGATAATATCCACTATCAAATCAACCAAGGGTAGGCTTAAAATATGAAATTGAAAAACATTTTACTTCCTAATTCTCCCTACAAAAGAATTTTCAATTGCAAAGACTAAGCACAAAGAATATTGTGTGACTAGTCTTTGACCTTGGGTAAGCTAGCTGCTACCCTCTCAAACATGATCAATGATGATGGTAAGTCTTGGGATTACACAGATTCCAGTGCGAATTCTATAATGCTACCTAGTACTTTGTCAATCTAAACATTTTGTATAGGTTTACAAAGAATCCATCACAAGAGCAATCATTGAGAACCAACTTAAACAAAGGTATTATCAAGTTTATACCCAAACCCAATGATTCCAAAGTGACTATGAGCTGGAAGCCTATCACTCTGTTGAATGTCGCATGTAATAGTCTTACCAAAGCTCAATGCTCATAATCAAGCATATTCTCATGATTATTATCAAACTTGGGCAGACTTGTTTCATCAAAGGGCGATTCATCATCGCCAATATTATTGCAGTCTGTGAAGGCATGGAATGGCCCAGTCATTATGGCCATAACATCCTTGTCATCAAAACCAGCTTTGAAAAAACTTACGTGATAGCGTGGTATCCCTTTATTCTACCTTTTGCATTTGAGCCAATTTCTCTAAAGGCTTTTAAGATATTATTCACCAAGACCTAACCTTGCCTCTCTCTTAAAGAGTGTAAACCAGAGTTAATCCTTTTCCGATCAAGTTGTCAAACAGAGGCCAGTGTATGTCTGATATCTCATAGGGTCAAGCAAGGTGTCATTAAAGTGGATTCATCTGCACAAACCATATCCAAATAATCTTTTGAATGGGCTAAAACTCATTGTTCTAGATTGGAGTCAATTGATAATGTGTTATAGATTACTTAGGCATTTTCTGCAAGGCCCTTAGCTCTAAACATTCAATGAGTGAAAACCTATTTCTACAGGTAGAGCTCACAAAACATGCCCGATTGACTTAAAGGTAGAGCTCACAGAAGATGCCAGATTTACTTAAAACACAAGGGTGGGTTTGGGTCAAGTCAAGCCAGATTTTTAAATTCCTAGGAATTCCTTTTATTTTCAAGAAACATGTGAGGAAAATGGGATATGCTTATTCAAATGTGGGAAAATAATTTTGGTAAATGGATTTATAAGCCCAAGACCTTAGCAGCATGATTTCAGATCTGTGCTAAGTGTTGGCTTCTATGCATGTTATTCTTTATTGTGGGTGCCCTTGGTTGATTCTTTGTGCCAATTTTGACGGGGGGATGGGTTTCAACTTTTCATAGATTCAGGAACCTTTAATATAGATGGAGGGAATGGAGTGGCTTTGGTATTCCCAGGACATCTGTAGAACTGTGGTTGTGTGTACCTTTAATGTATTTGATGACCACTGTAAATTTTTGCAAGAAGGCAATCCAGTTGAAATGATGTCTTTGGTGCACCTTGGAGTGGATTTGAAGGAATTAGAAAGGCTTATGATATAAAATGATAATTGTCTCTTGTCCCAATAATTTAAGTTATTGATGTTATGCATAACAATTGTTGTTATATTCGATATTCTGCCAACATGCCATGCAGATTTTGTTTTTCAATGTGTATTCATGTATTAATTCAACTGTTTTAAAACTATTTTATGTGATCAATGATATGCAAAGGCACTTTCATGGGTGCTTCAGATCCTAAAAGGCTAAACTTGCATACACAGGAGTTTATATATAAAAGTGAAGATATGACAGGAAGTAAATTTTATCATGCTCTAATAACCAACTAGGGTTTTGGTGAACAGCCTTTTGAAAATATGGTCTAATGGTTCTTATGTGTATTTGTATTCCTGTAGCAGGATAGTTCCAACAGGATTTGATTTAGACAACTTCCAAGAAAGCCATTAAGGTAATTTTTACATGTGTTAGCTACAACTGCAGACTATTTTAGCACACTTTGTCTTGATGCTCTTTGTTTGTCACTAAGGATTAATGAGGATCACTGTTTCATTGATAGCTTTGTGCACAAACATTAATGATTAAATAGGTTATTTTAATGATACCACAGTTGTGCATATTTGTTGTGATTACCCTTTTGTTCCCAAAATTGGTTAGATCTCACCAAAATCATCCTACACCTTTTTCATCTTTCCACTTTATGGTGGGTCACACCATCTTTAATGACGCGAATGTGTGTCATACATTATGACAATCCTGTTTCTTGTGTCACTTTATTATAGGTGACATATCTGTCAGAGGTTGACTGCAACCAGGAAAAGCCATTTTGGGATCTTGTGATTTGATGTGAGCTATTATAGGAAAGGTCCTGAAAGGCTTGCCTTGGTTCTGTTGTTAAAATGTTAGGTCAGTAAAGTAATGGTCAAATTTTGAAATTAGTGTACATGAAACAATCATGTGTGGTGCAATTTGAGGGTCTGTAAAATGGCAAGTCAATAAGAGGACAAACTTGGCTACATATGTGGTGAGAGAGAGATTATAGGAAGTGAAAGGTTATTGGGCAAATAAAGAGTCATAGGAATTGGAATGTTTAGTGTTAAAAGCTCTATTATGTGTTCATGTGCTTCCAAATCCATTTTCTTTTGCTCTATCTTTGTAATAAAATTGTCAGTGTCTCATTTCATAGTATTTTTGTCTTATTGAATGATCTATGTGATCCAGTTTCAGTGATAACATGATGCTAATTTGCTTCAAATTTGACCTGGCATCAGAGCTGAAGCATGTGTTTTTGGAAAGCTGAAGATGGATAGCTTTGAAATATCTAAATTGAGAGCAACACAAATCACGAGTTAATTCATAGTGACATTTGTGGTCCTATCTTAACAAAATCACTTTGAGGAGCAATCTACTTAAGCATCTCTGCCATGTGAGCCCTGGAACTCTTGTTTCTAGGAAAAAACAAACTGTAAAAAATAACAGTTTCTGGGAATCTATTGAAACTGACTCTGTAGCAATCCCTAATCACTATAAAGACCTAGATACACCTGTCATCAAATATAGACCCTAAGATATATTGACTGCTCAACAGATTATGAATCTCAACAATAGATTTTATTCAAGGTTGAATATGCCAGATGAAGGTATTGTACTTCTGGAAAACTGAAGCCCATACATCATCAAGATGTACCCTGACTGTCATACATAATCATACTAATAGTAACATATGCTGACTTCCCAGGATATCAAAGAAACTGCTTTAATATTCTATTCAGTTGTAGACATATGGAAAATACTTTGAAAACCTTGGTAGCTTTGCTTAAGCTATTAAGCAAGCCTTCAAACTTCTGATCAGCAAGTCTTCCATCTTTCATCTTCTCCCACATGCATCTTGTCATATGAGTTATCAATACTGTAAATCAGCTATACAGAATTTTGACAAATCTCACTCAAAGACAAACCCTAGGCACCACCAAAAACATGACTCTCAATCTTGATGTGCATTATACTACCCTGCAATCGTTATTTCACAATTGTGTATGCAGTAGTACTGACTCATGTATAGTGATCTCAATGTCAAGACTTTCACAATTCTCAGCCTTTGCAAAATGCATACAACACCTACTCTCAACAAATGTAACTATCTGAAAGTATTGTCAATAGAATATCTGGAGAAGCAATTGAAGTGACCTTTTGAGCTATTGCTTTAGAGACAATGACTTGATATTTCAATCTCCAGAAGGGATATAGCAATATTCAATAGTAGTAAGCCACCAATCAACTATGGATGATCAAGTGAACAAGGTAATCATCATAGTGTTCCAAGGGTGATCTTCACAAGATGAAAAGCTTAGGACATACTACCTCAAATTATATTCTTCAGATTTGAGCCACAGAGGTATTTCAACTAATAAAATTAGATATTCAAAGATTGACACAATACAAGGTTGTGATCAACTTGAACCCCATATGATGCTTTTGTCATTTATCTTCATCCTCAGGATTGTGCCATTTATATTTATATGATATACCAGCAGCTACAGGGTTTACTGTGCTAAAGACTTAACCTTGTCAATGTTACTTCTATGCAAGGTTCATGTCAATTTATAACCCAGATCTAAGGAGATATGTCATAGATACTGATTTCAGGGCACTGAGATAAGGTCGTATTACAGGAGCAAGCTATCTCTGGCTAGATTATAGTTTAGACAGCTTCAAATAATAATCACAGGTGCAAGCTTGATTAGTACGAAGTTGATGAAATCTAAATTATGTTATACTACGAGGTTACAACAGTACACATATGTTATAGATAAGAATTGTAGTCACTATCATGGGATTTGTAGAGTATCAATTTCCATGTGTCATATCTTATCCATCGTATCATGGCCAATATGGAGTTTGAACAGACTATTTTACATATCAAGGTGTTGTGTAGACATAATGAGTCATTGTCATGCGACTGGAGAGATCTGTAGTGATTCTTATGAACACCAGGCAAGCCAGAGTTTATAGAATGCAAATCATAAAATGTGAGTCATAGAAACAATGCAGGTCAAGGATCTTAAAGGGCTGAAACACTTCTGTAATGATGAACTGAGATAATGCCAATTATTGAGAGGGTTTGATGGCAAACTGTTACAACCTTCTTTCTTTGCTCCTGGACCCCTACCTGACTGTGGCCTTCCTCCAAACACCTCTGTTCCAATTTGCTGATGGTTTGGACTATTATTCAAACAAAAGATAAGAGTCACAGTCTCCCATCCAAGAGATCCAAGGCCTGCAGCCTCCTGCCAGCATTTCAACCTCCTGTCCAAGGCTGTCAAGGCCTGCGATCTACTTGTAACACACAGCTAGGGCTGTGGCCTGCTGTAGAGAGAAAAATCCAACTATGACAAGCCCAAAGATCATGCAGAACTCGCTCTCGGATGCATCTTCCTCCTTGCTGCAGTTTGGACCTATGAGAGATTACAAAGCAGTCCCAAACACATGGAAGAGTGCTTGACCTAGCTGCGCTCTAGCCTGGGCATATGTGGCCTAGAGAGAAGGATTTTACACCCTCCAAATTTCTTACCAATAAGTTGTTGTAGCAGCCTCTTTCGTGGCTTGTAATAGAGATGCAACACACCAAATGGCACAGAAAAATACCCAATGAGCATACCTCTGACTGCGGCCCTATCCAATTAGAAACTCACTCTCATAATCAAGAGTTAAACCTCCCAGACAATCCTCTAGCCTCCACCCATGGTGCCTCAGACCTGCGACTCTCTCCCAAGGAAACTGCACCCTAAATAGAGATAAACATCTTCATAAACTTGACTCTTGGCACCTACGTCCTTGCCTTAGATGTCCACCTTTTTCAGAGGCGTGGATGATGCACTTGGATGTGTCGAAATGTGGTGAGAGGACACCTCTATATACACAATTCGATGGGGGCTCATGGGACGTGACCATTAGGCTTGATGAGTCGACATAAGGATGAGGCCGACCTTATAAATTTACTTGAGAGAACATACATTCGAAAACCCATTTTCCTTATCCAAGTTTGGCGATCTTTAGATCGATTTTGGTCTTATCGAAGAGAGGAATTTAATGTTGCAATAATCTTTCCCATAGGAGCTGTCCAAAGTGGAATTTGGCTCTATTTGCCAATTTTAACAAACCAACATGATGGAGTCTAGCTAGATTAACCCTCCAGTTGTGCAAAGAAATTTTGGGTTGACAGACTTACCTTTTATAGGACCTAGTTCATTCTAACAAACGAGAAATGCTTGAGAATCAGTGCCCTGTGTCATTTTCAAATGCTGCAATGGATTATGAGTTCTCCGACAATGTTCTCGAGGCAACTGTTACAAAAATAACAAAAAATTATCTTTGGTCATTTCACAGAGATTGTTTTCCTTTAGAAACAGAGAGAGATTGTTTTTACAATACCTTCTTTTGTTTGTGGCATGTAAGTAGATCTTGAGAGTAATATAGAATAGGAAAACTAGTTGGTCAGCTTGTGATAAAGGTGAGTAACTGCTTGGACACCAACTTCTAACCCTACCACATTCTTCTAAGAACACTAGATCCAGAAATATCCAAGGCTTCAACTACACTGATTATGTCATAGAAGTTGGAAGAACCAGAGATGCCATGGATGTGTAACTGTTAACATTCTGAAGATGATAGCACGTGTGTCTTTCAAGGTTCATCACCAATCATAGTGAAAACAACAAATTTTACTGCTAATATAGTTCCTCAGTCATGGATATCAATCAAGCCTAGTTAGCCTTACTTGCTTGGTAAGGAGATGAGGCTTCATGTTTTCCATCCTGCTTTCCCCAAAGAAAGTTATTTTGCCAGTTTAAATTATTCATTACTTTCCCCTTTTACAAGCAAACACTTGGCGAAAAAAGGATTTCACACCTGGGAGTGTTTTGTAGGATAAAGGGAAAGGTGAGTGGGTATCCTAGTAGTAGTTGCATTGGTCTTATCATCATTACAACACTTTTCATATGGGTCTTCACAACAAAGAATCACCATTACACTTTGTTGATTTATAAGTAATGATTTGGCTGAGTGACTTGGTGCAAAGTCACTACGATATATGTCATTTGTAGATCAAGAAATGTCAAAAGATTTGCCTTGTATGGATCATACTAGAATAACTGAATTGTTTCAGAGATATGGGAATGACGACCTTATATTGTTTGACCTGTCAGAGATAGCAGACCAATGCCAAAGAAAGAAATTACACATTATATATGATAAGTGGGATCACCCATGACAATCTTTACTTCAACCTAATCTAGATGAATTCAAGGGGCCTGCTCTCATAATTACTTTTGAAGAGACTGTGCTAAGTATGGAGGAAATATGCATTCTCCATCTTAATCCTCCATGGAAACTTCGAGGTCAAACCCTTAGCTATGGTTCAGGCTTACTGAGTTGTTACCTGCTATGTGACCTTCCATTGATAGTTTATGATGGATTTCTTTATTTATTTGATCCTTTGGGTTTGGTCCTTAATATGTCTTCGAACCCTGGTCATTTTATACCTTCAAGATCACCAAGTGCAAAAATGTATTATTTACGAGGTAAAAATTTGCCTGGGAGGTTCCAAGATCAATTTCTTCCACTTTCTGTTAGCAAAACTCTTTCTTGGGGATCACCTGATTCTACAATTATTTGTATGCCTTCGAAGTCTAACTCTACAAAATACACTGTTGAAAGTGGTGATCAGATAATCAAATGATTATTTAACAAATTTAAAGATCATGGTTTTGTTGTATTGTTGGTTTTTATGTCAGTTGAACAGGTGTTATTGTCAACTCGGGAAACAGATTATCATTTCCATGCTAGAAATATGTTGTCTTTGTGGGTCCCACATTTTCCATTCTAAGGAGTTTATTTCCTGAAAAAAAAGTGGAGAAAATTTCAAATATCAAATCTATTTAGTAGCTCAAGTGTTGCGACAAAATTGCATACTATAGATGTATGCATAGTTGAAGATGGGAGCGAAATTACTGACAAATGGCTTGTTGCCATTACCCTTGGCTCCGGACAGACAAGTGTGGCATTGGACAGGAGGTATATGTCTTACAACTTAGCTCAAATTGCTGGTGTTGCTACAAATGTGTCCCAAAATGGAAAAACTACGAGGGTTTGTTTAGATAATTGCATCTTATCCCCCTTCCATTGAATTTCTCAGTCAACATGCTAGTGACGATCATTGTATGTTTTCTTATATGCCACATTGCGGGGCGATATCTATTTGAAAATGAAGCCTTCGTAACTGCTTTTAAAAATAAACATGACACACACAATCAAATTATTGCCTCTTGGAATAAGGAATTGATGGCTTTTGTTCACCATTCCTATGTGGAATTAATGGTGGAATTTCAAAGACTTAGAAAGGATCCTTTAACTTCACATGTGGACTTATCTGTTGCTCAAGTTGTGAGTGGGATCTTGCAGATCTCTACTGATAAATTTTATTCATTTTGGCCACAGGAAGCCTAAAAGACTATCTCTTAATCAACTTCCATCTATTGAAGGTTTTATGAGTACTTCGAAAATTCCAGATGTTGAGTGGCAATGTCTGATAAAGGGAGTTATAAGGCCTTTTTACTCACATCTTGTTGAACTACTTGTTTGGCAAAAATGTTGTTGTTTGCTTGTGTTTGTGCTATGCGTAAATCTAACACGTGTTAGATTTTCTTCACCTTGCAATGTTGTTATTGACAACATGCTTCTATTTTGGCTCGAAGAAATCTAGCATGCACTAGATTTTTTTTTCACTACAATGTGGTTGTTGGCAATATGCTTTTGTTTGTGCTAGAAGTAAATATTACCATGTGCTAGATTTCTTTTATCTAGAAATGTTATAATGTGTTTGTGATGGTGCTAGAAGGAAATCCAACATACATTAGATTCCTTTCACCCTTCTATGAGTTTATTGACAATGTGGTTGTATATGCATTAGAAGGAAATCTAGTGTGCACTAGATTTCTTTCGCATTGCAATGTTGTTGTTTGCAATTCAATTGTTTGTGCTAGAAGGAAATCTAGTATGCGTCACATTTCCCTCACCTTACAATGATGTTATTGGCAATGTGCTTGTGATTGTGCTAAAAGGAAATCTAGTATGTGCTAGATTTCTTTTGCCCTAGAATGTTGTTGGTAATATGTTTGTGTTCTTGCTATAACAAAATCTAGCATACGCTAGATTCTTTAGCCCTACAATGTTATGTGTTTGTGTTTGTGCTAAAGGAAATCTATCACACACCAGATTTATTTTGTCTTGCAATGGTGTTTTTGGCAATATGCTTGTTTGAGCTAGAAGTAAATCTAATATGCGGTATGTTTCTTTCACCCTACAATATTGTTATGTGCTTGTGTTTGCGAGAGAAGGAAAATCTAGCATGTGTTAGATTTCATTCACCTTGCAATGTTGTTGTGACATGTGTGTGTTGAGATATAAGTAAAAAAATACATGTTAGATCTAATCACCTTCTATATTGTTTTTTGAAATATGCTTATGTTTGTGATAGAAGAAAATATAGCATGAGATAAATTTCTTTTACCCTACAATATTGATGTTGGCAATATGTTTGTGTATGGTGGAAGGAATTCTAACATGCACTAAATTTATTTTGCAATGCACTATTGGTGTTAGAAACGTACTTGTGTTTGTACTAGAATAAAATCTAGTATGCAATAGATTTCTTTCGCAATGCAATATTGTTGTTGGCAACGTGCTTGTATTTGTGCTAGAATGAAATATAACTTGCATTGGATTTCTTTTTCAATGCAATATTGTTGGAAATGTACTTGTGTTTGTGCTAGAAGGAATTCTATTACACGTTGGATTTCGTTTGCCCTACAATGTTATTGTTGGCAATGTCCTTGTGTTTATGCTAGAGGTAAATCAAGCGTATGCTAGATATCTTCCACCTTGCAATGTTGTTTTTGACAATGTGATTGTGTTTGTGCTAGAAGAAACTCTAGAATGTTTAAGATTTCTTTTACTTTACAATGTTTTTGTGAGTAATATGCTTCTATTTATGTTATAAGGAAATTTAGCATGTGGTGGATTTCGTTCACCTTATAATATTGTTATTGGCAATGTGCTTGTGTTTGTGCTAGAAGGAAATCTAGCATGTGCTAGATTTATTTGACCATGTAATGTTGCTTCTAGCAATATGCTTATGTTTGTAGTAGAAGGAATGATATTGATTGTTAGCTTTCATTTGAGGTGCAATGTTGTTGTTCGAAATGGGCTTCTACTTGTGATAGAAGGAAAGCTAGCACATTATATTTCCTTCATAATGCAATGTTGTTATTAGAAATATGTTTGTCGTTATGCTAGAAGGAAGGTTAGAATGTGTTAAATTTCCTTCATCTTGCAGTTGAAAATGTGTTCGTGTTTGTGATAGAAGTAAATCTTGCATGCGTTAATTTTTTTTCGCAATGCAAAATTATTGTTGGAAATGTGCTTGTATTTGTGTTAGAAGGAATTATAGAATGCACTAGATCTTTGTTCTTGTGCCAAAAGGAAAAATATCAAGATTTCATCCTCACCAAGGTTAGTGCTCTGATATTGTTCTTGGCAGTGCATTTGTGATTATGCAAGAAGGATACCTAGCGATTACTAACTTTCTTCTAGACACCATTACACTTATGCAACCAATGCTCTAGGAGTGACATTGTTTAAATAATCACAATGGTTAGAGTTATAGCTTTTGATGTGCCTTTTTATTGAATTTGGAACAATTTATGAAGATCAATGATAGTGCAAAATAATCGTATATAAATATATGTTATTGTTGGCACTACATTTGTGCTTGAGTTGGAAGGAAAGATAACGATATAGCTTTCCTTTTGGCACAAACACAATAATCCATTCATAATTATTTGATCCATGGAGAATAATGTGAGCTTTGTATAATTTTGAAGTTTATGAATAAATGTCTTATTGAGGTATACTATAATTTTCTTTCAATGCAATTTCTTTGCTTTTAGAATAAAAATGAGAATTATCTAGTATTTACATTACCAAAACTTTTATTTGGAAGAAAACCTCTAGTTTGGCTTTCGATTATCAAGTTCAAACATCAAACATCTTCACTAAGTGAAATATAAATATAATTTCTCCTTCTCATGGGGATTTTAGACATCTTATGTAGCATCGATCTTGGAATTTCTTATATTTTCCAAAGGACCATGTTTTGGTTCTTCAACTTCTACAAATTTCTTATGGTCATTATTCATAAACATGCATCAAGACTACAAGTGTCATTTCTAAAGTTAAATAGGAACTTGGTGGTTTGATATGAGGTTATATTTTTATTCTATGATACTATCTACATCTCTAATTGCCGGTTCATGTATATATTATATATATATATATATATATATTATCTATATATATATATATATATATATATATATATATATATATATATATATATATGATATATATAATATTGTGTAATTTGCATGTAAAGTAATTTTTGGTAGTAGGCACTAGATGGTGGGAAACAATGTTTCATTACTTACAATATGACTACCATACTATTTAAATTATTGCATCTATATTACTTTTTTGTAAGTTATGTTTTTGCGAAAATATAAAGTCACACTTTACATGGTTCAACCTTTTAATTACATGTTACGATTTAAATTTTGTTACAGAATTGATACAAGCTACAATGGAAAATATAATTTTGGCAAAAGGGGACTATGTTGATCTCCTTATTAATGATTAGGTCATTGGGCTAGGAAGGGTCGAATTTGCAGAGTCTAGAACTTATTATGTCAGAGAAAGGGTTAATGCAGGTTATGTTACAATTTTGATAATTGGTATCACTCAACCACATTTGATTGATGAGGATGTTAATGAAGGGGACATACATCCATGGAAGATCATAGATTTGAGACACAACATAGGTAAGTCAAAATATTGAGGCATGTGTTAAATATTATTGATAGTATAGTAAATGTTTTATTGAATAAATACTAACCTTATTTACATTCGTTTATAGGTGCAAATGTTTCTTCTACATTTTCTATTGGAGACAAGGTAGATCTTCTGCAACATGGATTGAAGTTGGGTGAGGGCTCCATATTCAATACAAAGCTTGGGCATAAAGTGCATAGAAATGTGGTAAATAAAGGATGCATAGTGGTTAAAATTGAGAAGGTGTTAAAACATGATGCTCCTCTACCACATCCAACAGGATTTGAGCATACATTAGGGGGTGCTTTGGAATCTTATGAGATTTGGCCAGAATCAGATTTGGAGCCTCACTGTCATGATCATGCCATAAATATTCCCCAAGATAGGGTTAGATTCATATGTACAAAGGTTTCTCTTACACATGAATGCATGGGAACATGCATGTGCATTGGCAGCAGGTGTATGTTGTAGAAAAGATTGTCTTCAACATGTGGATAGGAAGGCCATTGCAGGTGCTAGGAAGGGTATGAGACAAATAATTAAAAAGAGGGAATTTGTCTTGAATTCACTCATGTCAAACACAGTCATGTGAAAGAGCCATGGCCATGGCCTACCACCTATTGCTAGAAATGTAAAGGACATGATATTTAATGGGAATATTATTTGTAAGAAAGCCTGGTATAAGATACATAAGATTCCTCAAAGCACATTCTATAACTACCAAC